>JAVKPL010000521.1:0-15305 GCA_032173675.1 Gastrolobium villosum
AAAAGAATGCAAGTACACTTTGAACTAGTCTTCGGTTTTAAGGTTTGAGTAACTCGTCATTTCATTAGGACACCGCCAACTACCAACTATGGGTGGTCAAAATTTTAGCCCTACAGAATTCCATCAATAAAGGCCTCCTAACTAATCCAACAGATTGGTGTCAATTAATGTCAGATCTAAACTCGAATTTATAAAGTGGTACACGAAAGTGAAAGAATTTCTGCCAAATCGAACATAAACGAAACAAAACTGATGATAGAGCACGTGATTGGAAGTAATTAAATCAGGAAGCAAACTATGTTCATTATAAGAATTAAAAAAGAACTGAATCTTCATTCTTCAAGCAGTGGAAAGGGAAACTTTACCTAGTAACCGAACAAGGTGTTTATGACGGAGACGATTAATAATGGTGAGCTCAGATAAGAAATCATCAGTGCTTTTCATCTTGTCCCTCGAGAACATCTTAACAGCCACTTCCAACTTCTCCTTCAACAGTGTTCCTCTATAAACAACACCATACCCACCTTCTCCAAGTTTGAGCCTTTCATCAAAATTGTTTGTTGCTTTCTTCAATTCTTTGAACCTAAACTCTCTTGGTGTTCCCGGAAGGCTCTTAAGGGTCCCAACAATATGAGAATCAGAGTCACTTTCCCTTCTCTTCCTGCTTACATAATAATAAACCAACACACAAACACCAACCACAACAAGAACCACCACAGGCACCCCAACCCCCAAACCAATCTTTAACAAGTTCCCATCTTTACTCTTATGAGGAAAAAGCTCAATAGATATATTCCATCTAAGAACACAGTTCAACTCATAGGTTGTCCCAGTTGAAGCAGAGAACCCAAAATACGACCACTGATTAACCAATTTTTTAAGATCAAGACCCGAACTCAACACAGGCTTCAATGGCTTCGCTACAATGGGAGCGTCCTTATCATCCTGCGCCGCCATGTACACATCAATCACCTTCCGTACACCGTCGTACTCCACCCACAGCGCGTAGAACTGCGTACCGTTGGGAGAGATCTCAAACCCAAACGGAGACAGAGGAACACTAACGTTGTGATGAACGCTGTTGATGTCGAGTCCGATGTGGTTGTTGTCCGGGTCAAAGTCCTGTTTCACGGTGTCTAACTCGACGGCGACGAATCGGTTAGTGACGTTGCCGTCGGTGGTGGCGTTGGTGAGACCGAGATACTGACCGTAACTGTTGACAGGGATCGAAAGAGAAGGTGCAATAACGAAGGCGAGTCCTTCACCTGGGGTAGCGTTGTTGACGCGAAACACGTTGACGAGGAAGGAAGTGTTGAAGGAAGCGAGTTTTCCGTTGAAGTCACCGTTGTCGTCGTCCCAGAGCTGGAACATCTCGTTGAAGAGGACTCTGCCGGAGTTGTTGGTTAGATTGACGTTTCCGGCGCTGTCCGGCGTGACTTGGAGGGCGCCGAAGTTGATCGCCGACGAGGGTATCATGGCGAAGATGTCAGAGTAAGAGAGGTTGAAGGGACCGAAAACGTGATTTTCTATTTTGAGAATCTGTGCTTGGCTTGTCGCCGCCGGGAACAGCAGCAGAATGCTGATGACGGCGGTGATGGCGGTGAGGTAACGCCTGGGAGCCATGTAAGGGTTGTGGTGGCTGCATTGGAAGTGAAGCATAGCTAGCTAGCAGCAATATTTGAATAATCAAAGATGTTTTGTGTTGTGATGAAGTGCTTTTCTTAATGTCTAGCTGGTTTCCTTTTGCTAATTTTCTACGAACCTTCTATCTTTTAATTTAAATTCCTCTTAATTTGTACCCAAGAAAATCCTCTTAATTAATTGAATAATCAACTTCTTTTTCTTAATTTTATTTTGCGTTCCATACTGATTTTTTATGGGAAAAGTATTTTTATTTTAAATAACAAAAAAAAATTTATGTCATTTTTAATGAAACTAAGTTATTTTAGTAAGTTTTTATATTCTCGCTCCTCCATTTTTTTTTTTCAAATTTATAAATTAGAGAAAATGATAAAACACACCAAAATGACGTAATTTCATTAAAAATGACATAAAGTTGTGTCATTTAAAATGATAAACACTGAACCTTTTTCTATATATATAATTTATAAGGGTTATATTGATAATTTTTTTAAAAAAACTTACAAATTATATTATATCTCACCTATCAAATTTCATTCAAGAGTGTCTAGGTCAGACATAGTGTAATTTATAACAGTTTATAAATAAAAAATTTGTAAATATTTTTTCTATATATTATTATCAATCATTCGACTAATTCGATTTAAGTTAGGTAGAATTAGATAGATATTAAAAAAAATCATAATTTATGATGATGATTTTTTTAAAAATTATTCATCAATTTCTTGACTAAAAAAATGTGAGTGGGGTATAATTATATTAAGGAAATAATTATCTCATGCAACAGAATAGTGGGGTCCACTACTTTTTTTTTTTGGAAAAAGTAGTCGACCCCACTATCTTGTCTCTGTTGCATGAGATAATTATCTCATATAACATGAGATTAATAGATCGCATTATATTATGGGGATAATTTTTTTTCATTTTTTTGATAATTTATGCTAATGATATTTTTTATTATTTATCAATTCATTAATTTGAATCGTACAAGGATAGGATCATAGATCATATCAGCGACAAAAATTTTCTTATCAAATTTTATTATAGCTAGATTCTTGAAAATTTAAACTCAAAGTTATTGATTAAACTGAATGATAATAATATTTTTAATTGAACTGGTTATATAATAATCTAATGTGCACCGTGTGTGTTATTTATTTGCTGTTTGTAGTCTTCTTCTCTTTTGTAAAAATGGAAATTTAGATCCATAAATAAAAGATGCCTTTGAAATAAACGGCACTTTAAAGATAACCTGACAACCATTGTGCCAACGTCGATGTTTAATTGCATGTGATGGTTTTAACTTTTAGCATATGGCCCAGTACAGTTGGTCAAGGTTCATGATAAGCTTTAGAATTGATTTTATTTCTTTTCTGCTCAACTTGGCAGTAGTTTATGGTTATACTTATATCAGGGTGGCAGAGAATTGCTTTGAACCAAATCCCCAACCCGATCACACCCCCACTTAAAAATAACTTAATTTTTTATATTTTTAGGGTTTTATAAGAGTTATGTGATAGGAAAAGTGATTGTGTAATGTTATAGAGATTCATTTTGCGTACTTTAATTTTTATTTTTTATTTTTTTTGTTTTAAAAAGTGTGGACCCCACAAAATGTCATATGTGTAGAAAACTTTATTATGTCACGTTAAATGACAAAACGAAAACTCTTTTTTTATACATAAAAAGTAAAAACAACTTAATTATTTCAGTTAATTTTTAAAGTTGAACCACTTATTTTTTACAAAATTGATTAGGCAAAAGAGTAGTCAAAACAATTTAGTTAATCTAATTAATAATGAAGCCTTATCTAATCAATTTTCTAATAACTCAATTAATTACACAATTTCAAATCCTGTTTGTAATTCATCATGTAAGCATTTAATCATTCATTATTGTTCAACAATAAACATTCAAGAACATGAAAGGGGATCTTCAGAATTTATGAGTTTCACATAAAGTGTACCTTTCTCCATTAGTGCGGAAGAACTTTGATGGTGGAATACTTTCTCTAAGCCTTAACCCTTTCACCGTTCTTGTATCTTCTTTGATAGGGATTTGATACAACCTTTCTGGGCAGACTCAGATGGATGTTTGTTTTCTGTCAGACTCCAATAAATAGAAAACTGACCATTTCCCCTTAACATAACTGCACCTATCAGCAGTTACTTTTAAATAACTTCCCTTAACAGTCAAAATTACCATAATGCCCTTTTCATTAATTAAACCAACTGACACATAATATAACACATGAGACAAATAATTTTACATTCTCCCACTTGTCTCATGTCATGAGGTGTCCCTTCATGATTTAATCAACATTCATTATAATGCGCATTTACTAGGCTAAGGTTCCGTACAATGACCTCATCATAATTCATTATTAGAAATAAAATCAACAAGAGTCATGGCGGTTGTATGCTATCGAGTCGGCATAATCCCTTCCATGTACTACTATATTGACTCTTCTTCCTAACATGATACTTTAATAGGAAGTATACATTATGTCCAACAATAATGTCTTCATAACGGACCATAAACATTTTCAATATCATCAGATATACTTGCATGCATTCATAAATTGAAAATAAGACAAAATCAGAAACATATATTCATCAATGAGCTCAGAGTGTCAATACTTAATACATAACAATAATTGTCATCATTCATTAGCTGACATAATGCCCATTCTACATACATGACCAGTAAATGTCTTGGGCGGTAATCCCTTCGTCAAGGGATCAGCTATCATAAGATCGGTGCTAATATGCTCTATAGACACTCTTTGTTTCTGAACCTCTTCTTTAACGGCAAAGTACTTTAATTCCATATGTTTAGCACCTTTGGAATACTTGTCGTTTTTAGAAAAGAAGACTGCTGCGGAATTATCACAATAAATTTTCAGCAGCTTTTCAATATTTTCGACCAATCCAAGCCCTGAAATAAAGTTCCGTAGTCATTTAGCCTGAATCGTGGCTTCAAAGTATGCCACAAATTCAGCTTCCATAGTGGACGCAGCTATTACAGTCTGCTTCGCACTTTTCCATGATATAGCTCCTTCAGCTAAAAGATACAGGTAACCACATGTAGACTTTCTTGTGTCTACGCATCCTGCAAAATCTGAATCTGTGTATCCAATCACTTCAAGGTTGTTAGACCTTCTATAAGTAAGCATGTGACCTTTAGTTCCTTGCAAATATCTCAGAACTTTCTTTGCAGCTTTCCAATGATCCATACTGGGATTACTTTAGTATCTACCCAACATCCCAACTGCAAAGCTAATATCTGGTCTCGTACAAGTCTGAGCATACATTAAACTCCCAACTAATGATGCATACGGAATTGCATCCATTTCTTTTCGTTCCAATTCACTTTTAGGACATTGCATGAGACTAAATTTATCTCCTTTCTGAATTGGAACTGGAGATGATGAGCAGTTTTCCATTCTGAATCTCTCTAGAACTCTATTAATATATGCTTTCTGAGACAAACCCAACAGTCCTTGTGATCTATCACGGAATATTTCTATTCCTATCACATAAGTTGCCTCACCCATATCTTTCATTTCAAAGTTACTAGAGAGAAACTTCTTAGTCTCATTTAAAAGACCAAGATCATTAGTTGCCAGCAAAATATCATCAACATACAGAATCAATAATATAAACTTGCTCCCACTGATCTTCAGATATATACATCGATCAACGATGTTTTCTTTAAATCCAAAGGAAACAACAGTATCATTAAACTTAAGGTACCATTGTCGTGAAGCTTGTTTAAGTCCGTATATTGACTTCTTAAGTTTGCACACCATGTGCTCTTTACCCTTTTCTATGAACCCCATTGGTTGGTCCATGTACACATCTTCATCTAAATTTCCATTTAGAAAGGCAGTTTTCACATCCATTTGGTGTAACTCTAGATCATAATGAGCCACCAATGCCATAATAATTCTTAAAGAATCCTTCTTTGAAACTGGTGAAAAAGTTTCTTTATAGTCAATGCCATCTTTCTGAGTGAATCCCTTTGCAACAAGTCTGGCCTTGTAACGTTCTAAGTTACCATGAGAGTCACGTTTGGTCTTAAAGACCCATTTACAACCAACTCTCTTGCACCCTTCTGGTAACTCAACAAGATCCCAAACATTGTTCTGTTCCATAGATTTCAACTCATCTTTCATAGCATCTAACCACTTATCACCATTTTCACCATTCATGGCTTGTGAAAACGTTACTGGATCATCCTTGTAACAGCCCGTGTTAACCCGGTCTGTTAACACACTATCGTATTAAGCCACGCTTAATTAAAATGCGGAATAACTTTTTCTTTAATTCAATTATGACGTCATTAACTTAACCAACTTGATTACTTAATCATTTTCATAAAAATACTGCCTGTATGTAAATTGCAAGACAACTAACTGAATACCTCGTACATAAATATAAGTGAGTATCTAAAGCCACAGGTCTACACAAGTAGCCTGGGTCAAAATCCTGATACTTTAATTACAACATTAACCTAAAAGACCAAAGTCAAACATGTGGCATGGACAAACCCCATGCTCACCAAATAAGGCAACAAAGCCCAATAACAGTCATATCATAAACTCAACAGAAAACATAAACAACAGTCGGAAATAAAAACAGCAGTCAGCATATCATCAAATCAACTCAGCTCTGGCCTCCTGCCACCCGAGCCCTCAACATTACCTGATCCTGAAATAAGCGTCCCCAAACGTGGGGTGAGATCTCTAACAAGAAATCTCAGTAAGACAAGGGGTCCTCAAGGAGTCTCCACCCCAAGCTCACTTACATGTGTAATATAAGTTCAAAAACAGTATTACAGTATAAGTTCTAAAATCATGCGATGCAGCAATTAATCATGTCATGTGTGCTTTCAAATCTACTGGCCAGAGAAATGTAGGAATACGTCTATGCCTACATGAGTACATGGATACTACCTGCACCTCACCCACATGCTTCTCCATCTTGTATGTACTACATACTCAGGATTGCCGTCTAGGTGGACACCACATGCATATCATAATAGCTCATTACATATCAACAGCTCAACAGCATTTCAAAATAATCAAAGCATGTAACACAGCATGCATAAACCCATCCCCATGGGACATGGTGGAACATCAAAATGGCTAAACCGAGGACACGAAAGCTTACCTTGCAAGCTAGCTATCCAAGCCAAGAGTCCAACCACTCACTAGTCCACAAACAGCAGTATCACAATCTGATATGGACCATTAACAAGTCAATATAAATGCATCACAAGCATACAAGTTAAAGACTACGCCTTTCCTTTACGTTTTACGTCTTAAGGCTCCCAACAAAGCCATAAGCCCTTAATCATATGATTCTGACTTAGTTCCTTTATTACAGAAGTTCAACTTCCTTAAACTAGGGTCCACACACACCCAATAGCTTACTGTTCATACAGTTAAGCTACTGTCTGCGCAGAACCCAGGATATCCGGATATCAGAAGGGGCATATCCGGATATGCCATATCCGGATATCACACTGGACATATCCGGATATGTCATATCCGGATACGCAGATCCCATATCCGGATATCAATATCCGGATACCATATCCGGATACTGATATCCGGATATCTGTTCGACAAATATCCGGATATCTCACGACAGAATGCAGTTTCTGCATTTCGTGAATATCCATCCCAAAGGTCCAACTTTTAACACATGTACACGTTAAAGCATGCATCTTTAGTCCATTTTAGGTTCATATACATTATACCCTCTTGTTTACTCATTAAACATGGTCAAGACATCAACTTTAAGCATTATAAACCCATGATCATAGTGAGGTAACTTACCAAAGTTCAAAACAGAGGCAAGTTGTGCTCTTGGAGCCCTCTCAAGACACTTCAAACTCAGCCTAAGTATGAGCACGAAAATGGCACTTCAAGGTGGGTTCTTGCACCACAAGAAGGCACTTTGAAGCTTACAATGACTACCACAAAGTAGCCATCACTAAAGCTTCAAGTTCAGCTCACTAACCTCACACACACAGCCTTCTCAACTCAGAAAAGGTTGCACCACCCTCACCCAAGACACACTCTAGTTGCTTGGAAGGAGGAATGGTGAGAAAGAAGAAGAGAAGAAGAAGAAGAAGGCAAGGAAACACCAAAGGATGGAGGTGCAGCAAGGAGGCTCTCACCAGCACAAAAACTCACGTAGGAAAAATGAGGCACCTAGGGTTTTGTGCCTTAGTGTGCCTATTTATAGGCACATGGCCACTAATCGCGCAGTATTAGCCTTAATCGCAAAGTAAAAGATATTGATCCCAAACTTCGGATTCTAGACCTACGCATTTTTCTAAGATTTGTCATATTTTTATTTTATTTTTCGGAGCACCTTTTCGGTACGCGCTTTTCCATAGCCAGTATCAGTTCTGGCATCAGATTACGTCATTTTGACTTGAAACTTGTTTTACAAGTCCTACATAATATTCTAGTAATTATCATGCATTCGTTATAATTTTCCGGGATACTTTTCCGGTACGCATTTATACCGAGTAGCAGAACCGGTATCTGCGCTTTTCTTCCGAAAAGCGACTTTCAGCATTTTTACTCACTCAATATAATTATCTAAGCCCATTAATAATTATTAGGGTCAATTATTGAATTATTTCCTAATTATCATAATTAATTCGCTAATTACCTTAATTAGCGGTGCGGGTTCTTACATTCACCCCACCTTTTTAAGGATTTTGTCCTCAAAATCAGAAACATACCTGTCTCGAAAGTCGGGATACTGTCGGAGAAGCTCGTCCTCTCGCTCCCAGGTACACTCCTCAGGAGTTCTTCCTGACCATTGTAATTTAACCATCGGAATGATCTTGCTCCTCAACTGCTTCTCGCCACGATCGAGAATCTTGAGTGGTCCGACGGGAGTCTTTAGGTTCTCCCGAACTTCCACATCATCCGGCTGCACCACGTGCGAAGGATCGGCTATGTACTTTCGAAGCTGAGACACGTGAAACACGTCGTGGATGTTGGCGAGGTTCGGAGGTAAGGCGAGTCGATAGGCAACTGGTCCTACTCTACCAAGGATCTGGTAGGGCCCTATGAATCGCGGGCTCAACTTCCTCACGCCGAGTGCCCGTCCAACACCGGTGACAGGTGAAAGTTTCACAAACACGTGCTCACCCTCACTGAACTCCAGTGGTCGATGCTTGACATCGTAGTAGCTCTTCTGACGATTCTGCGCCTGTTTCAGCTTTTCCCTGATCATCTGGATCTGTAGGGTAGTATCTTGAACAAAGTCCAAGCCGAATAGCTCTTTATCTCCAACCTCAGACCAGCAAGTAGGAGTCCGACACCTCCTACCGTACAGCGCCTCGTAGGGTGCCATGCCCAGACTAGCATGAAAACTGTTGTTGTATGAGAATTCAACCAACGGAAGGTACCTATCCCATGCTGATCCCTGCTCCAACGTGCAAGCTCTCAACATGTCCTCCAATGTCTGGATGGTCCGCTCAGTCTGTCCGTCAGTCTGAGGGTGATAGGCGGTACTCAATCGCAACTGCGTACCAAAAGCCTCCTGCAGCGCCTCCCAGAACCGAGATGTGAACTTCGGGTCCCTATCACTGATGATACTCTCGGGCACCCCGTGAAGCCTCACAATCTCACGGACATATAGTTTGGCCAACTGCTCTGTAGTGAAGCTCACCTTCACTGGAAGAAAATGGGCAGACTTGGTCAATCTGTCCACAATGACCCAGATAGAGTCACAACCAGCCTGAGTTTTAGGCAATCCCACCACGAAGTCCATGGAAATACTTTCCCACTTCCACTGTGGAATCTCCAGAGGTTGAAGTTTACCAGACGGTTTCTGGTGCTCAATCTTTACTTTCTGGCAAATCAGACACTTGGACACGTAGACCGCTATGTCCTTCTTCATGCCCGGCCACCAAAAATTTCTCTTTAAGTCCTGGTACATTTTTGTAGCACCAGGGTGGATAGTGAATCGGCCTTTATGAGCCTCTGCCATAACCTCTTCGGTCAATGGCCCTCGAGGAATAACAATCCTCTTCTGGAACAGCAGCAATCCATCCTCGTTCCAAGACACACCGTCCTGGTTTTTCACATAATCGAGGCACTCTCTTTGCACTTGCGCCTCTTTGATCTTTTCCATCAGCTCATTGATCACTTCCGCTGTCTCTAACTCAAGCAGTGCACCCCCAAACAAGGAGTTCACTCTCAAGTCTCTGAACTTCTCGATCATCTCGTAATCGTTCATCATTAAGCTGGATAAGCTCACGGATTTCCGACTCAAAGCATCGGCTACCACATTGGCCTTGCCAGGGTGATACCTCAACTCGAAGTCGTAGTCCTTCAAGAACTCCATCCATCTACGTTGTCTCATGTTCAACTCCTTCTGGTCAAACAGGTACTTCAGGCTCTTGTGATCACTGAACACAGCAAACTTCATGCCAAACAGGTAATGCCTCCAAATCTTGAAAGCAAAAACAATGGCTGCCAACTCCAAGTCGTGAGTCGGGTAGTTCTCCTCATGAGGTTTCAACTGTCTTGAAGCGTAAGCAACCGCTTTCCCTTTCTGCATCAGCACACAGCCAAGTCCTTTACCAGAGGCATCGCAGTACAACTCGAATTGCTCCGCAGGATCAGGAAGGACTAACACAGGAGCAGTAGTCAGTCTCTCCTTCAACTCCTGGAAACACTCCTCACACTCATGTGTCCACACGAATGGAGTCTCCTTCCGGGTAAGGCGAGTCATCGGTAGCACCATCTTGGAGAATCCTTCTATGAACCTCCGATAGTAGCCTGCCAAACCCAGGAAGCTTCTCACTTCTGTAACCGTCTTGGGCCTCTCCCAATCCATCACGGCCTCAATCTTGTTAGGATCAACTGCAACTCCATTAGCAGAAATTACATGACCCAGAAATTTAACCGCCTTGAGCCAGAACTCACATTTCGACGGCTTAGCATAAAGCTTTTTCTCTTTTAGCACTTGCAACACAATCTTCAAGTGCTCGGTATGCTCCTCCTCCGTCTTGGAGTAGATCAAAATGTCATCAATGAAGACGATCACAAACTGATCTAGGTACGGCTGGAAGATTCTGTTCATGTAGTCCATGAACACTGCGGGTGCATTGGTGAGTCCAAACGGGATCACCAAGTACTCGTAGTGCCCGTACCTCGAGCGAAACGCTGTCTTTGGGACATCCTCCGGCTTAACCCGTATCTGATGATAACCGGACCGGAGATCAATCTTGGAATAGACGCAAGCACCCCTGAGCTGATCCAGCAAATCATCAATGCGTGGAAGAGGGTACTTGTTCTTGATTGTCACCTTGTTCAATTGTCTGTAGTCGGTGCACAATCGCATGGTCCCATCTTTCTTTTTCACAAATATGACCGGTGCTCCCCAGGGAGACACACTCGGCCGAATAAAATCTTTTGCTGAAAGCTCCTCGATATGCTTCTTCAGCTCTGCCAACTCTGGTGGCGACATCCGGTATGGAGCCAACGATATAGGCCCCACACCAGGCAATAAGTCAATGGAGAACTCTATCTCCCTCTGTGGAGGAAACTCAGGAATCTCCTCAGGAAACACCTCGAGGAATTCCCTCACCACAGGAATGCCAGTGAGATCCTCCTGTGTCCCA
Organism: Gastrolobium villosum; assembly: GCA_032173675.1. NCBI lineage: Eukaryota > Viridiplantae > Streptophyta > Magnoliopsida > Fabales > Fabaceae > Gastrolobium > Gastrolobium villosum. The sequence goes on from JAVKPL010000521.1 coordinate 11,305, forward strand.
CTCACCAAACCTCCCAACATGACATAGCCAAATGCCCCTGCTCTCAAGGCCCTCCTCGCCTGCAGGACTGAAATGAACGGTGAGGAACTGGCTGTGGACCCACCCGGAGACATCACCACTTTCTTGGCACAGCAATCAATCATTGCACAGTTTCTGGACAACCAATCCATGCCCAAAATAATCTGAAGGTTGGCCATCGGTAATCCTATCAGATCTACCAAGAAGTCACGGCCATCCCACTGAAACGCTACATCGCGATGAACAGTGGAGGTCAAACATTTTTCTCCGGTGGCGGTGGTCACCCGCATCGGTGGAGAAAGCACATCACTGGGCAACTCAAGCCCCACAGCAATAGGGGTAGCAACAAAAGAGTGCGTTGCCCCGGAATCAAACAAAGCATCAATAGCTGAACCACCAATGGTAACAGTACCTCTGACCAGGTTCGGAGCTCTGTCCGACTGTTGACGATCCAACGTATACACACGCCCCGTAGTAGGTGGCACTGCTGGTGCCCCAGTAGGAACCATCTGCAAAGGCACAGCCTGCACTGCAGCAACTCTCGCCGTCGGGCAATCTCTGGAATAGTGGCCCTCCTTGCCACACTGGAAGCATATCAGCTGCCCGGTAGAACACGGCCCAAAATGTGACTTCCCGCATCCAGAACATCTGGGAGCAGGAGGTCTAGCGGCATTCCCCGGAGTAGCAGTCTTTCTAAACTGATTTGGCGCTTGCTTAGCCGCCATCTGCTTGCCCTTGCCCTTGTTCGCAAAATTTTTACTCTTCCAGGGAGTGGAACCGCCGGTACCCTGTGGTACCTCCATCTTGGCCTTCTTGGCCTTACTCGTGCTGTAGAAGTCCTCAATATCACGACACTGCTGGACCAGTGTCCCAAAATCTCTGGATGCAGACCCAGCTAAGTAACCAGCAATATCCTCATTAAGTCCCCTGCGGAACTTAGCAGCCAAGAATGTAGGAGTAGGTCTCGCCATCCTGAAGTGTGAAAACTTCACCAGCTCATTAAACTTGGCCAGGTACTCGTCGACAGACATCGAGCCCTGAACCAACCGGTCAAACTCTCCCTGCTTCCTCTCCTGTGAGTCATAAGGGAAGTACTAACCCAGGAAGCTCTCCTCGAAGAATGGCCACGTCATCACATGGCCCTGCATCTCGTAGACCTGAGAAAGGTTGGTCCACCACTCATGGGCCTCGCCCTCCAGCATATAAGTGGCGAACAACAGCTTCTGCCGATCGGTGCACTGCATGATCCGAAAAATCTTGTCTAGCGCCTGAAGCCATCTAGCAGCAGCAATGGGATCATACGATCCGTCGAATGAAGGTGGCTTATGCTTGCGGAAAGCATTCAGCCGGCGATCGATCTCGTCACGATCCTCAGCAAGAACGGGGATAGTCTGCATAGCCCCCGTCAAATGACTACCCTCACCCATCTGGCTCTGGGTGTCCTCCTGTTGACTAGGCGGAGGTGGAGGCGGTGGCGGCGGTGGAGGTGGTGGAGGACCCTGGCCCGCAGCAGGACCAGCCCTCAACTCCTCCAACATGACCCTCATCATCGTCATGTTGGCCATCCGGTTCTCCTCCAGAACCTCTGCCGTGGTTTGCCGGTTCGCATCTCTAATTGCGTCCAGCATCGCCCGGTTCGCCAGCCTCGTGGCTTCCTGGTCGGCTAGTCGGGCTGCCTGCATCTCAGCCAATGCAGCCAGGACAGGATCCGTCTGATCCTCACTAGTACTCGTGTTCCTCCTCGGTGGCACCATGACTCTGCACAAGTTACACAAAGAATGAGTTGATCAGGCCCACGCCATGTGGTCACATATGCATTATCATAACACACACCAGTCAGAGAGAACGCAAAGTAGACACGCAACGACACATCCTAAGTTATTGCAATACATACAGGCTTTTCCCTAGAAAGTGCTCTGATACCATAAAATGTAACAGCCCGTGTTAACCCGGTCTGTTAACACACTATCGTATTAAGCCACGCTTAATTAAAATGCGGAATAACTTTTTCTTTAATTCAATTATGACGTCATTAACTTAACCAACTTGATTACTTAATCATTTTCATAAAAATACTGCCTGTATGTAAATTGCAAGACAACTAACTGAATACCTCGTACATAAATATAAGTGAGTATCTAAAGCCACAGGTCTACACAAGTAGCCTGGGTCAAAATCCTGATACTTTAATTACAACATTAACCTAAAAGACCAAAGTCAAACATGTGGCATGGACAAACCCCATGCTCACCAAATAAGGCAACAAAGCCCAATAACAGTCATATCATAAACTCAACAGAAAACATAAACAACAGTCGGAAATAAAAACAGCAGTCAGCATATCATCAAATCAACTCAGCTCTGGCCTCCTGCCACCCGAGCCCTCAACATTACCTGATCCTGAAATAAGCGTCCCCAAACGTGGGGTGAGATCTCTAACAAGAAATCTCAGTAAGACAAGGGGTCCTCAAGGAGTCTCCACCCCAAGCTCACTTACATGTGTAATATAAGTTCAAAAACAGTATTACAATATAAGTTCTAAAATCATGCGATGCAGCAATTAATCATGTCATGTGTGCTTTCAAATCTACTGGCCAGAGAAATGTAGGAATACGTCTATGCCTACATGAGTACATGGATACTACCTGCACCTCACCCACATGCTTCTCCATCTTGTATGTACTACATACTCAGGATTGCCGTCTAGGTGGACACCACATGCATATCATAATAGCTCATTACATATCAACAGCTCAACAGCATTTCAAAATAATCAAAGCATGTAACACAGCATGCATAAACCCATCCCCATGGGACATGGTGGAACATCAAAATGGCTAAACCGAGGACACGAAAGCTTACCTTGCAAGCTAGCTATCCAAGCCAAGAGTCCAACCACTCACTAGTCCACAAACAGCAGTATCACAATCTGATATGGACCATTAACAAGTCAATATAAATGCATCACAAGCATACAAGTTAAAGACTACGCCTTTCCTTTACGTTTTACGTCTTAAGGCTTCCAACAAAGCCATAAGCCCTTAATCATATGATTCTGACTTAGTTCCTTTATTACAGAAGTTCAACTTCCTTAAACTAGGGTCCACACACACCCAATAGCTTACTGTTCATACAGTTAAGCTACTGTCTGCGCAGAACCCAGGATATCCGGATATCAGAAGGGGCATATCCGGATATGCCATATCCGGATATCACACTGGACATATCCGGATATGTCATATCCGGATATGTCATATCCGGATACCCAGATCCCATATCCGGATATCAATATCCGGATACCATATCCGGATACTGATATCCGGATATCTGTCGACAAATATCCGGATATCTCACGACAGAATGCAGTTTCTGCATTTCGTGAATATCCATCCCAAAGGTCCAACTTTTAACACATGTACACGTTAAAGCATGCATCTTTAGTCCATTTTAGGTTCATATACATTATACCCTCTTGTTTACTCATTAAACATGGTCAAGACATCAACTTTAAGCATTATAAACCCATGATCATAGTGAGGTAACTTACCAAAGTTCAAAACAGAGGCAAGTTGTGCTCTTGGAGCCCTCTCAAGACACTTCAAACTCAGCCTAAGTATGAGCACGAAAATGGCACTTCAAGGTGGGTTCTTGCACCACAAGAAGGCACTTTGAAGCTTACAATGACTACCACAAAGTAGCCATCACTAAAGCTTCAAGTTCAGCTCACTAACCTCACACACACAGCCTTCTCAACTCAGAAAATGTTGCACCACCCTCACCCAAGACACATTCTAGTTGCTTGGAAGGAGGAATGGTGAAGAAAGAAGAAGAGAGGAAGAAGAAGAAGGCAAGGAAACACCAAAGGATGGAGGTGCAGCAAGGAGGCTCTCACCAGCACAAAAACTCACGTAGGAAAAATGAGGCACCTAGGGTTTTGTGCCTTAGTGTGCCTATTTATAGGCACATGGCCACTAATCGCGCAG
>JAVKPL010000522.1:0-15093 GCA_032173675.1 Gastrolobium villosum
AATTGGGCCAGGCTCTGCAACACGGCTGAATTCTCCCTCTGCACGCAGTAACTGCTCACACACCTCTTGCACCTGACGTTCATCACGCTGAGCACTCATCTGGGGAGTTTGCATCCACCATATCCACTCGACTCCATCAACCTGTGTCACGAAACATAGTAATTTATTAAATTTAACATGACTACACAATACCATTAATCAAAAGTACGAAACTACGATTGCAAAAACAACAACAATACATACAACATGGCCTAACTTCTGCCTCGTCATGAACCGTCGAGTGTGACTGAAGTACCAAGTCATGTACTCGGAGTTTGGGGACACGATCCTCTGCCACGCTTCGCCTGTCTCAATGCGCTCATGTCTAGTGTTCCACAAATGTATGTGGGGACCATCTTCGCTTCCCAATTCTCAGTGATCTTACCCAGTAACGTAAGATCATATGCACCTCTCAACCGACCAGCAGGTCCAGGGATGTGTTGCTGCATGCCAAATTGCCGCGTGCAATGGTCAGGCTGGTGCATCTAGACAATGTGGAAGGCGGGTACAGGTGTAACAGTCCTCCACAAGTTCTGCATATGAGGATTTGCACCGAGAAACTCATAGCCAACCTCCTTATATGGCTCCCACACAACCTATAAGAAGCCAATATTTGTAAGCCACAGAATACTATATAATAGGATGCAAATAAAAAATAACTAAATTAATCATTCGTACATTTTTTCTAGCCATTTGATCAAGCTCAATCCGATAATCCTTCAGGTGAAATTGGTGTCGCCGCGATACAACATTGTTAAAGCTACAAAAAATAATACAACAAACCACTCAAATGAATGATAGGAAAAGGATACAAAAAAATATTACATGATGGTGAAAACAAATGTTATTGTATACCATCATCCATAGTGATCGGCTTGGTCACTTGGTAGTGGAATAGGCGGTGCTATGGTAGGAAATATGCTCCACGCCCATATCTGTAACAACAATGTACAAACCCCAATATCACTGGCCCTTGAAGATGTTGCCTGACATAGTTCACAGAAAAGTACTGCGAGTACCGCGGATCCCCAATTGTACATACTGGTATCCTCAAAGTCCCCATCTAATAGTTGAATGTACCGACAAACGACTACTGAACTTGACTTGTCACACAACAAAAAACCTCCGAAGAGACGCATAAGAAAGGCATGAGTGTACCTAATTTATCCCTCGGGAGTACCTAAATGCGCAGCCCATTGACCCCAATGTTGAGTCAACCAACCCATCTTAAGGTTCCCACCGTCCAAATCGGCTGCAAGTGGAGTTCTTCCCATGTACTGCATGATTACGTCCTCCCAATTCCCATGGGTATAGCCAGAAACCACCCGACCCTCAGTGCGTAAACCTAAAATGGCCTCAACATCCTGCAAAGTGACAGTCATCTCTCCAACAGGCATGTGAAATGTGTGAGTCTCTGGCCGCCACCTCTCCACCAGTGCAGTAATCAGCCTATGGTCAATCCGCAAACAATCATTTAAGTAAAAAAATATAAAGGTCGTTATTATTGGTAACTTGTAATAAATAAAATAAAATTCATAACTGAAACATACCGGTAATCTTCTCATGCGAGCCGCATGCCAGAAACCTGCACGCATCAAATGCTGCTGCAGGTCTTGGGGGATGTCATCTGGGTTATAGACATCCCTAATTCCCCTACCCTCTGAGGCTTGTTTAACTCTCAGAGACCTTAAATGTCCTTCATTCCACACCACCTGCGATCTGTGACATTGTTGCACATCTTCATCCAGTACACCCCACTCATTCGGACCGGGGTCAATGCGAGGTCCATGACCAGCCATTTAACTAACAACAATTTGCAAAATTTATCAATAAATATAGGGACTACATAATTAAGCTACTATTACAATTACTATTTAATAAAATATGACTGCAAATATAATTACAACAACATATAGGAAATAATTACAATGTATTTACTACTGTACTATAAAGTATATTGTCGAAGTTATTAATTTTGGCAAATATACAGTAATTAAATGACTGGAACGCGATTTTCATGGTTAGTATCTTTTTGTAACATTGTAATGTTAATAAATAATTTTGTATACCACACCAAAAAAATAAAATTATATAAAGGATTTAATTGCATGTATTTAACTAATTCAATAAATTGTAATGGCTATTTCGTTACTTTTTTAGTTGTTATTAATTTAACTTAATATATATTTTTTAAGGTTTTATTCATCAACATGTAAACTGCAATTATACATTTATTCAAACAATTATTACGATTTCCATAAATAAAATTATAATAATTATAAATATATTAAATCAAAATTACTATTTCAGATTCATGTTTATAATTTTCAATGTTAAAAACTTAGTTTCCTAACATGGATTATAAAGCATTGTAAATTTAAATATGATTAATATTAATTAAACCACTAATTAAAATTACTACATAATTATTACATTAATTACTGTTTACCAAAAGCCAAATTACATTGATTACTAATATGTTAGGAATAATTTTTTGATGTATTTTTCTTCATTAATGCAGAATATTTTAAAAGGGAATTAATAACATGATTATTATTTAATTATAACACTAATGATGACTAAGCTAACATAAGTTAACATATATTACAACAATACTACTAATTACATATTTTGCTTAATATTATTAATTAATTTATTAGTTAGGCAAAACAAATGGGCCAGTTTTTACTAATTAAAACAAATTTACTTAATTATTGAAACAACCATTTCATTTTATTTTATTTTTAATTTGTTAGGGCTACATCAGTTGCCTTTCATGCCACCTTGTTTTTGTCTTCGATTAATTGTAGATACATGTGATAATTTTGTTTGAGAGCGAAGTGCTTAAAAAATTATGTCGTAAAAGATTTAAAAAAAAAAAGTGACTCAATTTTTTTAACAGATCCACATTTGTGATAACAATTTCCTCTCCAAATGAATATCATGCAACACTCATTAATTTAAAAACACATGCAAAAAAATATCACATGCAACACCAAACGGTGGTCCCCAAAAAAAATAAAAAAACACCAAACATGTGGTGCCTGCAAAAACAAACAAACTAGATCCACCTATAAATAATGCAAATACATAACACCATAACCCCTAAAAAATAATTCTACATAGATATAAAAAAAAATCAAGGTAATATAAGCAAGGCTCAAAGAGTACTAAACCGAAAGGGGAAAAGATGGGAACGTGCGCACTTTGCTCCGGCTGAGGTGCCAACGGGCTGCAGAAGGAAAGTTGGCTGACTGAAAATTTGTTTCCCACCTTTGCTCCACAACCGACTTACGAAAATGGAGGAACCGGGTCACAGTGAGAAGAAGAAGAAGACAGTTTGAAGGGGCAGTGAAGGGGATAAGAAAGGGATGACTGCAAATGAATGAGAGGGGTCAAGGCACGTGGCGGATTCCAATTGAAGATGCCAATTGAAGTGGCGGGTTCCAAGATGCCAATTGATATGGCAGGATCCATGTGTGTCTCGCCAACTGATATGGCGGGACTGAAATGTGTCACATACGTGGCTGCTGATCTCGTCTTTGTATGTGGCGGGACTGATCACGTCAGTCAACCTTACATGTTTGATAGCTTTACTCTCATCAATCTTTGCAAATGTGTTTCAGCATGGATATACTTTTTGAAAATAACAGTAGTACGGATTTTATGCCCTATATTGTGCTTGTCACAAATTACTTAAGCCAATTGTTTCAAACTAAATGGAAAGTAACTACTAACTAAACGTTTTAATATGAAAAATCTTGGGGACGCATTATTTTCAGTCAGGTACTCAAATTAATAGAGATAAGACATGCAATCTAGTGTGATTCTGAAAAATCTGGTATCGTGAAAGTTCTAAAATATTTCATTCATAAATGATTATAAGCCCATGGATGTTCATCACTAGAAAAAGCTTTATTAAAGACGGAATTTATCCACGAAAAATATTACGTAGAAAATAGTAACAAACTTTTTGACGGAAATCCAATTTCGTTGGAAATAGAGAAGAAAAATATTTTCGTTGAATTTACTTACGGAAACTTTTGACGAAAAATAAATTCCATCAAAAATTTTGACGAAAATTAAATTTCGTTGCAATTTTCAACAGAAAAAAGCCGTTGAAATTTTCAACGGAAAACAATTTCGTTGAAATCTTCAATGGAATTAATTTATCGTTGCAATTTTTTGATATAATTTTATTTTAATAAAAAATTATCGACGAACTGAAAATTATATTGAAAATTGCAATGAAATTTCTTTTTAGTCTAAAAATGCAATGTTGTTTTTCGTCGAAAATTTCGTTGAAAACTGAATTTGTTTTCCATTGAAATTTTTGACTAGATTTTGAGTAAATTTTACAAGTCAATGAATCAAGTCATTTACTCAATAATCAAGTCATTTATAACTGTTTATGATATTGTAAATACATATTTGAACATCACATGTGAATGCTTAGATCCCCTTGTAAGATAATGGAACTGAAACTATGTAAATGTGTCGCTAAGAAATCTATGTAATTTTTAATGGAATTGAATAAAATGGAATCAAATTCTGTTGCAAATTTCAATGAAAACAAATTTCTTCACAAATTACTAATAAAAGCATAAACAACATAAATTGAATAATTTAAAATCTGCAACGAAAACAAATTGCGTTGCAAATATCTAATAAAAATACAATCCCCATAAAATTTTCCTGAATAATTTAAAAGCTGCCACGAAAATTTTTTCATCAAGAATTTTGAATAAATAAATACAATTCTTGTGAAAACTCATTAGTCAATGGGAATGTTTGGAAAATTTAAAATTTGCAACGGCATTTTTTTTGTTGAAATTTGCAACAGAATTTTTTCTATTGAAAATCTTGAATAAAAAACAAATTCCTCGTGAGATCTCATTAGCCAATAGGAACGCTTGGATAATTTAAAATTTGTCAAATTCCGAATAAAAACACAATCCGCGTGAAACCTTATTAGACAATGGGAACACTTGAATAATTTAAAATTTGCAACGAAATTAAATTCCGTTGCAAATTTCAATGGAAAAAATTTTTGTTGCAAATTTTGAATAAAAACACAATCCGTGTAAAACCTCTTTGGCAAATGGGAACGCTTGAATAATTTAAAATTTGCAACGGAATTTTTTTCGTTGAAAATTTTGAAATAAAACCTTTATATATCATCTCATTTCATTAATCCTCAACGCTTTTCCCAATTCCAAATAGCTAATGGGGAAGCAAAATGCAACAGAGATGCAAATGCAAAAGGGAAGAAATCCATAGTTGCAAAAAAACCAACACCGGTGGAGAATAAGTCGAAGGTTAGCAAGAAGCTACCAAAGGAGGGTTGTGCTCCACCAGCGAAAAAAAAAAGGTGAAACAAGAAGATGAAGGAGCGATGCTTTGATAAGAAAATCTCTGTAGTTTTTTTCTCATGTTTTTTTTTTTATGGTGATAAAGCCATAGTTCTTTTTGATTTATTTTGTCTGTTTTGTGAAGAATAAGATGAACAAAGTAGAAATGTTGGACAAGTACGAAATGTGTCTTTTTTTGTGCCAGAATTTTCAACGAAAAATATTTCCATTGATATTTTCGACGGAAAATATTTTCATTGGTATTTGATAAACTCTAGTTTATCTTGTTTTTATAGATTAAATTAATATAAATTATCAAGTTGAACAAGTCAAAACTATGGTTTTAACATGAAATCATGAACATTATCTGATTATGAATTAAATAAATTATTTTTGCTATTTTGAAAGGATTTAATGACAAATGAAGTCAAAAATACGTAAAAGCCTCCTAAATACGCAAAAGCCTCTGCCTCTGGGCGCTTAAGCCCCCAATCTTGGGCTTAAGCGCGCTGCAAGAAGGAAATTCAAGCTCGAAAAGCGTGCTTAAGCACGCAACGTAAAAATCCCATGCAAATTCTTAGGGGGCTTAAGCGCGTTGATTCAGGCTTAAGCGCCCGAGAAACCCAACTTAGGCCCATTTCGAGGTATCCATCTAGGGCACAAATTCTTGGCTAATAAAAACACCATTGGGGACCAGAATCACACACTTTTTGACATTGGAAGAGAGTCCTTGGTACTTGGAGGCGAAGGGAACGCGGAAGATTCATTGGTTCATGTTCGTGAGCGGCGGAGACGGATCAAAATCAAGTCTGCACTGGAGATATTGAAGATTCACCAATCATCTATGGAGTTTGGGGAAACTTTTCTATTGTCTTTTGCTCTTGATCGTGCTATGTCTGGCTAAGTCTTTTAGTAGTTAGGGTTAGATGGAATTCAAAATATTTATTATGCTTTGAACAATTCGTTATGTTAGTTTTCCTTTTATCATGAATGAAGTTATCTGTTTTTAATGCTTTATATAAGCTTGAATCTTATATATTTATCTTAGGTAAATGCATGACAATAGCAATATTGGTGTGTGATCCATATCTGATAATTTCATCGTAAACTTTATGATTCTAGGGATAGACATAGGGTTTGCGTAGTCTTTATGATTCTGGAATTTAATGCTTACCTTCTTGGGGAATAACCGGGGAACTAGGGTTCTTGCAAGATTGTAAAGGTTTTGGGGTAACAAGGGATTGAGCCCTAATTACATAAGAAGGAATTGATTAGATTGATATTAAGGATGATTAACGTAAAGAAGGAATTCAGACGTAATAAAGAGATTGAAACCCTAGCTACGTTCTTTTATATTAGTTAATTCAAATCTTTAAATTCTTGCGATTAATTAGTTAATATTTAATATTTTAATTCTTCAATTCAGATCCTATTTCCAAATACAACTTTGATCGTCGAACTAAGGTTGCAATAGTGAATTAGTGATTGAACCTTAATCCTCGTGGGAACGATATCCTACTTTATCATTATATTACTTGTACGATCGGTGCACTTTCCGTGAATATCCCAACAGTATTTTCGACGAAATTCTAGTTAAATTTCATTGCAAACTATGACAAAACTTTTAGACATAAATAATTTCCATCGAAATTTTCAACGGAATTTATTAAATAAATATTATATTTTGGCTTTATTTGTTGACGGAAAAATAAGGCTTGTGACGGAAAAATTCCGTTGAAATTTCCAACGAAAATTTTTTCCATTGCAAATTTCGATGGAAAAAATTTTTCGTTAGCCCTTCGTTGAAGGATTTTTAGACGAGAAAATTTCGTCGAAGATTCTGTCTAAAAATGTATTTTCGATGAAATTTTCATCATTTGCAACGAAAAACTTCCATACAAAATATGGATATTTCTAAGTTTATAACACTAAGATTATAACATTAGCAATAGCCACAATTGTCTATGTAATGAGTTAATCGAGAATAGGTGTTGGGCACTTGTGCCTTAACTTGATGTTAGTAAATCCATTAACTAAATCACTTAGATTTAGTTTTCAAATATGCAAGTCGATCGACTCCATTAACTAAGGGGCTTAGACTCAGTTTTCAATATACAAATTAAAAGTATGCGCGTTGAGCTCTTTTGGTGTGCTTGGTTAGCAAGAATGTTTTGTATTTAATTATTCGCTACACTTTGCTTGTCTTATCGAGAAACTATTTTTGGTTTTGGGCACGAAAAAAAATATTATGATGCTATGATTATTTTGTCACTTAAGTTTTTTATTTTTATTTTCATCTTATGCATTTGATTGCCCTATTTGGTAAACTTGTTATTAATGTATGGGAAAATGGTTGATGTGTACCTTAGGGAAATATAAGAATCATGTTGTAGGAATGACATTGTTCATTCCTGCAACAAGGATCCAGTCGTATCCTAATTTTCTTTTTCTTTTTTCAAGTGTGGGATTCACATTTGATTTGTATGTGCAGGAAAATGCTCTTCTCATATGACATGATAAAAAGCGAACCCATACGTGTACCTTATTATATATATTGTCGTATGATGTTGAGTGAAATAGTGATTAATATAAATGCACAATGAAGCATATTAGATTTCTAATTTAGATGAACAAGTCGGTTATTCAAATGTTATTTATTCTTTTTCAAAAGGAAATGTCACTTATTCATATATAGAGGAGCAGGTTAGTTACTTTTTACTAAGATAAAGCATGACAGTTTAAGACATTTTTTTCCTCATATAAAGCAAGCTAGTTTTCTTGTTCAAAGAGAACATAACACTGATTTCTTACATTCGAGGAAAGCAAATGTGTTGAAGAGCAATCAGTAAAGGAGTGACATTAAAATAACACTACAAGATTATATGTTTAGTGTTGTGTTTTATGTTACATTATCACTTAATGACTTTGAACTATGTTATTGATAATGTTCGTAATATGGAAGGTCTTATATACGTTAATAAAAAATATAATTACTGCCATTATTTAACATTGTAAGTTTTAGTTGGGTCAAGCTCAAGATATATTACCCAGTGAATCATTATTATTTTTTTAAGCCACACACTTAAAAATAATAGTTGTAATTAACCTGATAATCATTTGCAAAAACAAAAAAAAAAAGGTAGTTTTTGAACAAATAATTTAATTTGTACCGCGAGAATATCTGAATATTCTATATTGTGAGTTCCAATAATTGATAATATTTAAGTTTTATAGAAACGAGTTCATAGTGAATCCATGTAGAAAACATAATAGGTTGAGGAATAATCAATTTATTTTGAACCTAATACACCTTGTTGGGTTCATTTGTCGGGCGGCTATTAGAATAAGCTTAGTTTTCAGTACTTCGTGATGAAAGCACTAATTAAGGATGAAAGGAACATATTATCAGAAATAGAATAATAATACTAATAAAAAATAAATAAATAAAAGGATGAAAGAAACGCTACAGCTGTATTCTTGCGTTCGACATAATCCAAAAAAAAAAAAAAAAAAATTTAAAATTAAAAAAAAATTAAACTACGTCGTCATTTGCAAACCCGTGGTCATTTGCGTTGCCTCATGACTTGCTTGCTTCTGCTAGGATTTCAATAAAGAATGCGATATTTGGGTTTGGGTTATTTTCTGACCCAAGGGCCAAGTAAAAAAAAAGACTTAGTTAATTAAGCCCATCAGCTTTTGTTAAGTTGGGCTAATATAGTTTTAGAAAGTTGTTTCGTTAAGGTAGGCTTTCTAGACTATCTTAAAATCAAAAGTACAAAATTCTCAAAAAATAAAAACAACAAAATTAATAAACAAAAAATAATAATATTTTATGTAGTTTATTATTTGCATGATCAAGCATCTAAAAAAATTTAAAGAAAAAAAATAATAAATTAAATAATTAAATAATTTTTAAGTACACATATCTTTGTTGCAAGTTGCAAGTCTTTCGTCCTATAACGTTAATATATGAATATATTATTAATGGGATTTATTCAAAAAAAAATGAATTTTGAATATATTATAAGAGTTCTCTTATAATCACATCATATTAAATCTCGTGGATTTTTCTAGAAAAGTTAAATACTTTTTTCCCAAAACTCTGCGAAATTAAAATTTCTGTTATAATTATCCAATTAGTATTTTCTAAAATTTTCAAAATCTATGCAAATATATAGAATGATGATTGTATAGTTCGTTATCCTCGAATGTCATAAAATTCCTAGGAATTTATATATAATTATGCTATTTTAGACTCAGTGCAATAATGAATTTATTTTCAAGAAATAATTTTCTCTTACCTTGATTTAGTGTCCCTACATAAAGATTTAATACGTAAAAGACAAGTGACATTAACTTGTCTTACTTAAAACTGAAAGTTGATGTCTTAAGGACTCTTAAATAATGGGAGTTATTCAAAAGTGTTCTAATTTATCCTTACCTAATTAGTGATAAAGAAATTGCTTCATAATGAATATGGATTTATAACAATTATAAATTATAATTACTAGTTTGATGATTGTGGTATGATGTGTATTGTTGATCATACTTTCACCATTGGGATAGGTGTGGCTAGTGAGCAGTTGGTGTGTTGACACTGTGATATCATGAAAGTTTACTAAAGATAAGCTTTAGAACCTTGGGTTTGATCCCTTTATGTTCCACCATACTCCTAGGGAGTGATGGTTTGATAGTAGGTCTACGACACTAAGAGTTGTTATAATGTATGTTATGTGTAAATGCTTTGGCCTAATGCATATGTTATGATTCCTTAGTAATGTTGCTTAATTGTTTGGTAGTGTTATGTATTGATTGGACCCTTGGCCAAGTGATTGTTGCATTGACATATATATAAATATGTGTGTATGTGTGCGTGTGTGTGAGTGAGTGAATGCTTATGCCTGAGAAAGGATGCCTATATGATGGAAGAACCTTATCTCGGAAGAGCTTTGTTTAGAGGACTCTACTCTTCAAAGTATAATATGGACCCCCTTTGTACCTAAGTAATATGGATGAAATACTGAGTGAGTGGAACACCGAAGAAAAGATGCCCATGTGATGGAAGAACATTTTTTGGTGGTACCATATGAGCATTCCAGGGATAGAGGGGCATCCTGAGGGATGGCTAGCTGATTGTGATTATGAGCATTGGATTGTCATACATATATTGTATTATATCTCTGCTTATTGCTTTATACCTGAAGTGAACTTAGAGGCGAAAGAAATCCTTTAAGGATACTTAGTTTACTGAGATTGTTATCTCACCGGGACCATTTCTCAGGTACTATGAGTGATGATGTTGGAGCATTTTGTGGCGTGAGGCTAGGATAGAGATGAGTGCATGTTATGACTGACATTTGATACATTATGCTATGTTTACATTTATTGAGAGCATAAGGGTTATTTATGCCATTTTGAAATAATCTAGTTTAATGTTGTTTGAGAACATGTATAAGCATATGGCACTGAGTATCTGTATTGTTTTGATTATATGACGTAATTACTTGATTAATCATGCTGCCTATTAATTAAGACAATGTTATGTATGAAAAAGCCTACGCAATGGATTGCTACGCAATATCATTTAAGTATGTATGACATGAATGAAATTTGATAACTTAAACCAAGAAATGTATGTTCTAAGTGATACATTAAGCTTAAGGATGTTCTCTTGTAATACCTAGTTCAAAAAATTTGTAAGTAAGCATGTATATAAATTGTGAATAAGATAATTGAAGAATAACTAATGTGTATTGAAATTAACTTGACATGCAAGTAATGATCACAAATTGATATAGAATGGAAAAAAATTATCCGCATTTTCACTTGATAATTTTAATGTTATTTCTAATGCTAGTAATTAAGACTAAGTTACGCTTAATACCATTCTGATGAGGATATATCGGGTGCACATGAGGTGTTACAATTTCTATTCCGGTGACAACTATTAAACTTTTTACATAATGAATATCCTCCAATTCAATGAATGTGATTTAGAATGAATCCACTAATAGATAGTTCCACCGGACCCATGGCACTAGACAAGGTAATTCTTTATTATTATATTTTTTGTGCTTTGCATAGAGAGATTGATTCATCTCCTCAATGAGGCCACTAACAAAAGATTTGAAAGCCAATAATTTAAAGGAAAAATGATCCATATATATGCACTTTCTTTTTGTTGAAACTTCTGAACACCAAGCGAGGTTGATATCAAAGATATTTGAGTGTTTTTTGCAATTCTTCTGCACATAAGGTAAGTAATGATAAAACGAATTTTTTTTTTCTCAAAAAATATTCATCATGCAAGAGCCATATATATTACTCAGACCATAGGATTCTCTATTACTTATATGATTTGTGCAAATATTTATGAATCCCCTTCTATTGGGGTATTCAAGTGTGATAGAATCTCACTTTAGTTGGTAATGAGCTAAGTGAAATCCATATAAGTGGGAGGATCAATGAACCCAATGCCTTAAGGTTTTGGATTGTGATATGGTGTCGAATCCACTTGGTGTGGTTGGTTTAGCTTAGTCCATTGGTGGTGTTCCCCCGCTACGCATTGATGGGATATTCAAGTGTAATAAAATCTCAGATTAGTTGGTAATGAACTAAAAGTCCATATAAATAGGAGAATCCATGAACCCAATGCCTTAAGATTTTAGGTTGAGACATGGTATTGGACCCACTTGGTATGGTTGGTCTAGTCTAACCCATTAGTGGTGGTCTCCGACCATGGGCTCCCCATGGCCCACTGACAATGGCATCAAAGACGGGTTAAGCTCGAGCTAGCCTAGTGTTTGGCTAAAGGCAGGTTGAGTACTTGAGCCTAGAGTACTCAGAGAGGCTTCCGTTGAAGGGGAGCATACCAATGTTGGGTTTTACACTTGAGGGGGAGATTGTTGGATATTCAAATGTGAAGGAGCCAAACATCGGTTGGTAATGGGCTAAGTGAAATTCATATAAGTGGGAGGATCCATGTAGCTAATGCCTTAAGATTTTGGGTTGAGACATGGTGTCAGATCCACTTGACGGTGGATGTAGTTTAGCTCATTAGTGATGGTTCCCCACTATGGGCTCCCCCTGGCCTACTTAAAAGTGGTATCAGATGCAAGTTTGGCTTTGGCTAGCTTGGTGATTGGCTAGAGGTGGGTTATGCCACCTCTATATAAGTGTGATGGAATCTCACATTAATTGGTAATGAGCTAAATAAAGTCCATATAAGTGGGAGGATCCATGACCCCACTTAAGGTTTTACGTTGATACATAGTATTAGAGACATGGTATGGTTGGTCTAACTTAATCTATCAGTGAAGGTGCTCCCCTGACCCACTTGACATCATCATACTAGAGTTCGACAAGGAGCCTTTTCTTGTATTTAAACAAGATTAACAAAACTGAACTCTTGACAAAGATCTATGCTAAATCTGGCTGGCGGGGCGATATTAGTCACAGTCTCTTCTTATCTATGTAGCACCAACACTTCAAAAAACCTGAAGTGTCACATCCGACACTTTGACACGCTTCGAAATCTACAATATTAAAAATTTTATTACATATCATGAAAAAATTGATCAATATTTTACCAAACTAATATAATAAAAATTAAAAATGGATACCGAATAAATCTAACTATAGTATATAAGAGATTTTCAATTTGAAGATGTAATAGTAAATATTTACATCTTATGTTTCTTTGCAAAATTGATGGGTATTATAAGTTTGGTTTCATTTTTTTGTTAGATTATTGAATATTAAATATCATATACATTAAATAAATTAAAAATATTATTTAATATAAAATGTGCCTTAATGGTAGAAATTTAAATTTTGTAGAATTAACGTATTTTTCTTATAACATGTAACTTTAATTACATCAACTTTGGTAAAAGTAAATAAACAATAAACCAACATTAGAACAAAATAAAATTCAATTGGACTCACTAAAAAAATTTGTTGTCAACTGTCAAACCGCTATCACTTAACCATCTTTTGCTATCACCTTCAACAACAATTACATTGATTGGCATGTGACCCAAGCTGGTGTTCGTAAGTTTTGGCAATGGAAATGCTTCGGCTTCTTCTCCCTTGTTCTTCTTTATTGCTCAACGTGCATTTTTATTCTAGATCATGCTAGATATGATGGTTTATTAATTAGATGGAAATATTTGAAATTTATTTTATTTCGTTGATAGTTAAAATTGTTTGGATTAAATTTGAATTTTATTAATTTTTTGGTTTAAATTTGGTATGGGTTTATGAACGAACGTTCGATTTTTAGATTTTGTAATCCATGTTTGGAATTTAGTTTGTCATCGACGGTATGATAGTAGTTTGGTTAATGTAAGTGTATCGCAAGTTGTTTACATGGTATCAGAGTCTCGCCGTCCCCATTTTCTCTTGTCGAATTTCTTAGCACAGGTAGGCTGGGTCTGT
Source organism: Gastrolobium villosum (assembly GCA_032173675.1). Taxonomy (NCBI): domain Eukaryota; kingdom Viridiplantae; phylum Streptophyta; class Magnoliopsida; order Fabales; family Fabaceae; genus Gastrolobium; species Gastrolobium villosum. The sequence continues at coordinate 13,830 of JAVKPL010000522.1, forward strand.
TGCATAATCCACTTTTCAAGCTCAAAAGGCTCCCGTGTGAGGGGGCGTGTTGAGATATATAGTCTCACATTGGTTGTATGAGCAACTAATGTGGAATTTATAAGGCATTGGACACTCCTACCTTTTGAGTTAGCTTTTGGGGTGGTGTATCCCAAAGTTGAATAAGCGAATAAATGTTTCCAAAACAAAGAAGAAGCAAATAAACTAGGTTAATATGTTAGGCCTTTTAATACCCCTAAATAGGTTATCGAAAAAACAAATTTTATATCATATATAGGATTCGTGTTAGATCAGGTCTTAGATTAGTTAGGCTAAAAGCTCTCCACTCGTCACTTTCCTTTTTCCAACTATATAAATAGGTATCCTATTTAATCATTTCATGTACTAAGAAAAAAGATAATGTTATCATGTAATAAAATAAAAATATTAACCTAAATTCAATTACTGTCAAGTAAGTGCACTAAATACTTGATAAAACCTGCTATTATAGGTCATAAAAGAAAAACTAATAATATTAGTGGAAATGGTAAAGTTCAAATCTGCTTTGTGATTTTCTAAAATCAGTTATCTTCTTTTTATCACTGACATTTTATGCATATATATTTTTTCATTCCAGTCGATCTAAATTTTGTTTAAAATTATATAAACTGCTTATTTTACTCTATGAATAGTAAGAGGGTATACATGAAAAAGTATCCTACCCATAAATAAGAGTAAGAGATTAAAAATGGAAATGAAGAAGTCAATGTTCATTTTACAAATTTGTTATGTGAAATTGAAACTCAAAATGGTTAAAAATGAAGAAATATAGTTGAGCTACAATATACAGTGAACAAAAGGTATTTTTATCATATTCCCATTTATAAATGAAAATTCAGACTAACTTTGACATAAAATAATCACACATGAGATAACTGATAAAAAAATTAAGAATAAATTTTTTTAAAGTAAACCACATGAACTATATGAGCTTTACTCCAATTTATATGAGACATTTAAACTTCACTCTAGTTAATATTGTGTGTCTAGCTATGTAGCACCGATACCGAAACGTGACACAATACGACACGACATTCCAACATGTTAATTCTAAAAAATGTTAGATTTCGACATGTTAGGACACGTTTTGATATTAAATAATATTTTTAATTTACGTAGTGTATATTATATTTAATATTCAATAATTTAATAAAAAATGAATCTAAACTTATAATATTCATAAATTTTGCAAAGAAACATAAGATATTCCAAGTATTTATATTAA
>JAVKPL010000523.1:0-15145 GCA_032173675.1 Gastrolobium villosum
ACGGGAGTCCTTAGGTTCTCCCGAACCTCCACATCATCCGGCTGCACCACGTGCGAAGGGTCTGCTATGTACTTCTGAAGCTGAGACACGTGAAACACGTCGTGGATGTTGGCTAGGTTCGGAGGCAAGGCAAGTCGATAGGCAACTGGTCCTACTCTACCAAGGATCTGGTAGGGCCCAATGAACCGCGGGCTCAACTTCCTCACTCCGAGTGCCCGTCCAACACCGGTGACAGGTGAAAGTTTCACAAACACGTGCTCACCCTCACTGAACTCCAGTGGTCGATGCTTGACATCATAGTAGCTTTTCTGGCGATTCTGCGCCTGCTTCAACTTTTCTCTGATCATCTGGATCTGTAGGGTAGTATCTTGGACAAAGTCCAAGCCAAATAACTCTTTATCTCCAACCTCAGACCAGCAGGTAGGAGTCCGACACCTCCTACCATACAGCGCCTCGTAGGGTGCCATGCCCAGACTAGCATGAAAACTGTTGTTGTACGAGAATTCTACCAACGGAAGGTACCTATCCCATGCAGAACCCTGCTCCAACGTGCAAGCTCTCAGCATGTCCTCCAATGTCTGGATGGTCCGCTCAGTCTGACCGTCAGTCTGAGGGTGATAGGCGGTACTCAATCTCAACTGCGTACCAAAAGCCTCCTGCAGCGCCTCCCAGAACCGAGATGTGAACTTCGGGTCCCTATCACTGATGATACTCTCGGGCACCCCGTGAAGCCTCACAATCTCGCGGACATATAGCTTGGCCAACTGCTCGGTGGTGAAGCTCACCTTCACTGGAAGAAAATGGGCAGACTTAGTCAATCTGTCCACAATGACCCAGATAGAGTCACAACCAGCCTGAGTTTTAGGCAATCCCACCACGAAGTCCATGGAAATACTTTCCCACTTCCACTGTGGAATCTCAAGAGGTTGAAGTTTACCAGACGGTTTCTGGTGCTCGATCTTCACTTTCTGACATATCAAACACTTGGACACGTAGACCGCTATGTCCTTCTTCATGCCCGGCCACCAAAAATTTCTTTTTAAGTCCTGATACATTTTTGTAGCACCAGGGTGGATAGTGAACCGGCCCTTATAAGCCTCTGCCATAACTTCTTCAGTCAATGGCCCTCGAGGAATAACAATCCTCTTTTGGAACATCAATAAACCATCATCGTTCCAAGACACACCGTCCTGGTTTTTCACATAATCAAGGCATTCTCTCTGCACTTGCGCCTCTTTAATCTTCTCCATCAGCTCATTAATCACTTCTGCTGTTTCCATTTCAAGCAGTGCACCCCCAAACAAGGAGTTCACTCTCAAGTCTCTGAACTTCTCGATCATCTCGTAATCATTCATCATTAAGCTGGATAAGCTCACGGATTTCCGACTCAAAGCATCGGCTACCACATTGGCCTTGCCAGGATGGTACCTCAACTCAAAGTCGTAGTCCTTCAAGAACTCCATCCATCTACACTGTCTCATGTTCAACTCCTTCTGGTCAAACAGATACTTCAGGCTCTTGTGATCACTGAATACAACAAACTTCATGCCAAACAGGTAATGCCTCCAAATCTTGAAAGCAAAAACAATGGCTGCCAACTCCAAGTCGTGAGTCGGGTAGTTCTCCTCATGAGGTTTCAACTGTCTTGAAGCGTAAGCAACCGCTTTCCCCTTATGCATCAGCACACAGCCTAATCCTTTACCAGAGGCATCGCAGTATAACTCAAACTGTTCCGCAGGATCAGGAAGGACTAACACAGGAGCAGTAGTCAGTCTCTCCTTCAACTCCTGGAAACACTCCTCACACTCATGTGTCCACACGAATGGAGTCTCCTTTCGGGTAAGGCGAGTCATCGGTAGCACCATCCTGGAGAATCCCTCTATGAACCTCCTGTAGTACCCGGCCAAACCCAAGAAGCTTCTCACTTCTGTAACCGTCTTGGGCCTCTCCCAGTCCATCACGGCCTCAATCTTGTTAGGATCAACTGTAACTCCATTAGCAGAAATTACATGACCCAGAAATTTCACCTCTTTGAGCCAAAACTCGCATTTTGACGGCTTAGCATATAGCTTTTTCTCTTTTAGCACTTGCAAAACAATCTTCAAGTGCTCAGTATGCTCCTCCTCCGTCTTGGAGTAAATCAAGATGTCGTCAATGAAGACGATCACAAACTGATCCAGGTACGGCTGGAAAATCCTGTTCATGTAGTCCATGAACACTGCGGGTGCATTGGTGAGTCCAAACGGGATCACCAAGTACTCGTAGTGCCCGTACCTCGAGCGAAACGCTGTCTTTGGAACATCCTCCGGCTTTACCCGTATCTGATGGTAACCGGACCGGAGATCGATCTTGGAATATACGCAAACACCCCTGAGCTGATCCAGCAAATCATCAATGCGTGGAAGAGGATACTTGTTCTTGATTGTCACCTTGTTCAACTGTCTGTAGTCGGTGCACAACCGCATGGTCCCATCTTTCTTTTTCACAAAAATTACCGGTGCTCCCCAGGGAGACACACTCGGCCGAATAAAATCTTTCGCTGAAAGCTCCTCAATATGCTTCTTCAGCTCCGCCAACTCTGGTGGCGACATCCGGTATGGAGCCAATGAGATAGGCCCCACACCAGGCAATAAATCTATGGAGAACTCTATCTCCCTCTGCGGTGGAAACTCAGGAATCTCCTCGGGAAACACCTCGAGGAATTCCCTCACCACAGGAATGCCAGTGAGATCCTCCTGTGTCCCACTCACCAAACCTCCCAACATGACATAGCCAAATGCCCCTGCTCTCAAGGCTCTCCTCGCCTGCAGGACTGAAATGAACGGTGAGGAACTGGCTGTGGACCCACCCGGAGACATCACCACTTTCTTGGCACAGCAATCAATCATTGCACAGTTTCTGGACAACCAATCCATGCCCAGAATAATCTCAAGGTTGGCCATCGGCAATCCTATCAGATCTACCGAGAAATCACGGCCATCCCACTGAAACGCTACATCGCGATGAACAGTGGAGGTCAAACATTTTTCTCCGGTGGCGGTGGTCACCCGCATCGGTGGAGAAAGCACATCACTGGGCAACTCAAGCCCCACAGCAATAGGGGTAGCAACAAAAGAGTGCGTTGCCCCGGAATCAAACAATACATCTACAGCTGAACCACCAATGGTAACAGTACCTCTGACCAGGTTCGGAGCTCTGTCCGACTGCTGACGATCCAGAGTATAAACACGCCCCGTAGAAGGTGGCTCGGCTGGTGCCCCAGTAGGAACCATCTGCAATGGCACAGCCTGCACTGCAGCAACTCTCGCTGTCGGGCAATCTCTGGATTAGTGGCCCTCCTTGCCACACTGGAAACAAATCAACTGACCGGTAGAGCACGGCCCAAAATGTGACTTCCCGCATCCCGAGCATCTAGGAGCAGGAGGTCTAGCGGCGTTCCCCTGAGTAGCAGTCTTTCTAAACTGATTTGGCGCTTGCTTAGCCGCCAACTATTTGCCCTTGCCCTTGTTCGCAAAATTTTTGTTCTTCCAGGGAGTAGAACCACCAGTGCTCTGTGGCACCTCAACCTTGGCCTTCTTGGCCTGACTCGTATGGCAGTAGTCCTCAATGTCGCGGCACTGCTGTACTAAAGCTCCGAAGTCTCTCGAAGCAGAACCTGCAAGATGTCCAGCAATGTCCTCATTAAGTCCCCTCCGGAACTTAGCCGCAAGAAAAACGGGAGTCGGTCTCGCCATGCGGAAATGAGAGAACTTGACCAGCTCATTAAACTTGGCCAGGTACTCGTCGACAGACAACGAGCCCTGAACCAACCGGTCAAACTCCCCCTGCTTCCTCTCCTGTGAGTCATAAGGGAAGTACTGACCCAGAAAGCTCTCGTCGAAGAATGGCCACGTCATCACATGGCCCTGCATCTCGTAGACATGAGAAAGATTGGTCCACCACTCATGGGCCTCGCCCTCCAGCATGTAAGTGGCGAACAACAGCTTCTGCGGATCCGTGCATTGCATGATCCGGAAAATCTTATCCAGAGCCTGTAGCCATCTGGCAGCAGCAATGGGATCATAAGATCCGTCGAAAGAAGGTGGCTTATGCTTGCGGAAAGCATTCAGCCGGCGATCGATCTCGTCACGATCCTCAGCAAGTACGGGGATGGTCTGCATAGCCCCCGTCAAGTGACTGCCCTCACCCATCTGACTCTGGGTGTCCTCATGTTGACTAGGTGGAGGTGGAGGCGGTGGCGGCGGTGGAGGTGGTGGAGGACACTGGCCAGCAGCAGGACCAGCCCTCAACTCCTCCAACATGACCCTCATCATAGTCATGTTGGCCATCCGGTTCTCCTCCAGAACCTCTGCCGTGGTTTGCCGGTTCGCATCTCGAATAGCGTCCAACATCGCCTGATTTGCCAGCCTCGTGGCTTCCTGGTCGGCTAGTCGGGCCGCCTGCATCTCAGCCAATGCAGCCAGGATAGGATCCGATTGATCCTCGCTCGTACTCGTGTTCCTCCTTGGTGGCACCATGACTCTGCACAAGTTACACAAAGAATGAGTTGATCAGGCCCACGCCATGTGGTCACATATGCATTATCATAACACACACCAATCAGAGAGAACGCTAAGTAGACACGCAACGACACATCCTAAGTTATTGCAATACATACAGGCTTTTCCCTAGAAAGTGCTCTGATACCATAAAATGTAACAGCCCGTGTTAACCCGGATTGTTAACATACTATCGTATTAAGCCACGCTTAATTAAAATGCGGAATAACTTTTTCTTTAACTCAATTATGACGTCATTAAACTTAACCAACTTGATTACTTAATCAATTTCATAAAATACTGCCTGTATGTAAATTGCAAGACAACTAACTGAATACCTCGTACATAAATATAATGTGAGTATCTAAAACCACAGGACTACAACATGCAGCCTGGGTCAAAATCCTGATACTTTAATTACAACATTAAATTAAAAGACAATAGTCAAACCATGTGGCATGGACAAACCCCATGCTCACCAAATAAGGCAACAATGCCCAAAAACAGTCTCAACATAATTAACATAATCAAACAAAGCGGAAAACAAAACAGCAGTCAGCATATCATCATATCAACTCAGCTCTGGCCTCCTGCCGCCTGAGCCCTCAACATTACCTGATCCTGAAATAAGCGTCCCCAAACGTGGGGTGAGATCACTAACAAGAAATCTCAGTAAGACAAGGGGTCCTCAAGGAGTTTCCACCCCAAGCTCACTTACATGTGTAATATAAGTTCTAAAACAGTATTTACAATATAAGTTCCAAAATCATGCGATGCAGCAATTAATCATGCCATGTGTGTTTATCAAATCTACTGGCCAGAGAAATATAGGAATACGTCTATACCTACATGAGTACATGGATACTACCTGCACCTCACCCACAGCTTCACCATCTTGTATGTACTACATACTCAGGCTTACCGTCTAGGTGGACACCACATGCATCTCATAAAAGCTCATTGCATATAAATAGCTCAACAGCATTTTCAAAAAACAATAAAGCATGTAACACAGCATGCATAAACCCATCCCCATGGGACATGGTGGAACAACAAAATGGCTAAACCGAGGACACGAAAGCTTACCTTGCAAGCTAGCTATCCAAGCCAAGAGTCCAACCACTCACAAGTCCACAAACAGCAGTATCACAATCTGATATGGGCCAATAATACATCAATATTTATGCACAACAAGCATACAACTTAAAGACTACGCCTTTCCTTTACGTTTTACGTCTTAAGGCTTCCATCAAAGCCATAAGCCCTTAATCATATGATTCTGACTTAGTTCATTAATTACAGAAGTTCAACTTGGGTCCACACACACCCACTAGCTTACTGTTCACACAGCACGGCTACTGTTCTGTGAAAACCCAGGATATCCGGATATCAGAAGGGACATATCCGGATATGCCATATCCGGATATCACACTGGACATATCCGGATATGTCATATCCGGATACCCAGATCCCATATCCGGATATCAATATCCGGATACCATATCCGGATACTGATATCCGGATATCTGTTCGACAAATATCCGGATATCTCACGACAGAATGCAGTTTCTGCATTTCGTGAATATCCAACCCAAAGATCCAACTTTTAACACATGTACACGTTAAAGCATGCATCTTTAATCCATTTTAGGTTCATATACATTATACCCTCTTGTTTACTCATTAAACATGGCCAAGACATCAACTTTAAGCATCAAAACTTAAGATCAAAGGTGAGGAAACTTACCCCAAGCTTTGAGCAGCCAACAATGGTGCTCTTGGAGCTCACAAGTCAGCTCCAATGTACAGACTTCAAGGGTGCACGAAAATTTCACCCAAGTAAGGACCTTTCTTCACAAAGAAAGCTTCTTGAGGCTTCACCACTCAAGAACAAGATGGCTCTCCTCCCAACTCTCAAACTCAGAACCAAAAACCTCCCAACCAGCAACTCAACATTCAGAAGAAACCACCACTCATACTCACAAAGCCACTCACAAGTGTTTACAAGAGGAGAAATGTGAAGGGAATGGCTTCAACCTCAAGAAAAGAGAAGAGAAGCCATGAACAGTGTTTTTCCACACAAGGCAGCAGCCACCCTACGTAGGAAATTTTAGAATGTCTAGGGTTTTGTGCCAAATAGGTCTATTTATAGGCACAAGGCCACACACGCGCAGTATTAGCCTTAATAGCAAAGTAAAAGATCTTGATCTCAAACTTTGGAATCTATACCTACACATTTTTCTAAGATTTGTCATATTTTTATTTTATTTTTCGGAGCACCTTTCCGGTACGCGCTTTTCCATAGCCAGTATCAGTTCTGGCATCAGATTACGTTATTTTGACCTGAAACTTGTTTTACATGTCCTACATAATATTCTAGTAATTATCATGCATTCGTTATAATTTTCCGGGATACTTTTCCGATACGCATTTATACCGAGTAGCAGAACCGGTATCTGCGCTTTTCTTCCGAAAAGCGACTTTCAGCATTTTTATACACTAATTGTAATTATCTAAGCCCATTAATAATTATTAGGGTCAATTATGGAATCATTTTCTAATTATCATAATTAATTCACTAATTACCTTAATTAGCGGTGCGGGTTCTTACATTCACCCCACCTTTTTAAGGATTTTGTCCTCAAAATCAGAAACATACCTGTCTCGAAAGTCGGGATACTGTCGGAGAAGCTCATCTTCTCGCTCCCATTTGCACTCCTCGGGACTACGCCCAGTCCACTGCACCTTGACCATCGGAATGATCTTGCTCCTAAGCTGCTTCTCGCCTCGATCGAGAATCTTGAGTGGTCCGACGGGAGTCCTTAGGTTCTCCCGAACCTCCACATCATCCGGCTGCACCACGTGCGAAGGGTCTGCTATGTACTTCCGAAGCTGAGACACGTGAAACACGTCGTGGATGTTGGCTAGGTTCGGAGGCAAGGCAAGTCGATAGGCAACTGGTCCTACTCTACCAAGGATCTGGTAGGGCCCAATGAACCGCGGGCTCAACTTCCTCACTCCGAGTGCCCGTCCAACACCGGTGACAGGTGAAAGTTTCACAAACACGTGCTCACCCTCACTGAACTCCAGTGGTCGATGCTTGACATCATAGTAGCTTTTCTGGCGATTCTGCGCCTGCTTCAACTTTTCTCTGATCATCTGGATCTGTAGGGTAGTATCTTGGACAAAGTCCAAGCCAAATAACTCTTTATCTCCAACCTCAGACCAGCAGGTAGGAGTCCGACACCTCCTACCATACAGCGCCTCGTAGGGTGCCATGCCCAGACTAGCATGAAAACTGTTGTTGTACGAGAATTCTACCAACGGAAGGTACCTATCCCATGCAGAACCCTGCTCCAACGTGCAAGCTCTCAGCATGTCCTCCAATGTCTGGATGGTCCGCTCAGTCTGACCGTCAGTCTGAGGGTGATAGGCGGTACTCAATCTCAACTGCGTACCAAAAGCCTCCTGCAGCGCCTCCCAGAACCGAGATGTGAACTTCGGGTCCCTATCACTGATGATACTCTCGGGCACCCCGTGAAGCCTCACAATCTCGCGGACATATAGCTTGGCCAACTGCTCGGTAGTGAAGCTCACCTTCACTGGAAGAAAATGGGCAGACTTAGTCAATCTGTCCACAATGACCCAGATAGAGTCACAACCAGCCTGAGTTTTAGGCAATCCCACCACGAAGTCCATGGAAATACTTTCCCACTTCCACTGTGGAATCTCAAGAGGTTGAAGTTTACCAGACGGTTTCTGGTGCTCGATCTTCACTTTCTGACATATCAAACACTTGGACACGTAGACCGCTATGTCCTTCTTCATGCCCGGCCACCAAAAATTTCTTTTTAAGTCCTGATACATTTTTGTAGCACCAGGGTGGATAGTGAACCGGCCCTTATAAGCCTCTGCCATAACTTCTTCAGTCAATGGCCCTCGAGGAATAACAATCCTCTTTTGGAACAGCAATAAACCATCATCGTTCCAAGACACACCGTCCTGGTTTTTCACATAATCAAGGCATTCTCTCTGCACTTGCGCCTCTTTAATCTTCTCCATCAGCTCATTAATCACTTCTGCTGTTTCCATTTCAAGCAGTGCACCCCCAAACAAGGAGTTCACTCTCAAGTCTCTGAACTTCTCGATCATCTCGTAATCATTCATCATTAAGCTGGATAAGCTCACGGATTTCCGACTCAAAGCATCGGCTACCACATTGGCCTTGCCAGGATGGTACCTCAACTCAAAGTCGTAGTCCTTCAAGAACTCCATCCATCTACGCTGTCTCATGTTCAACTCCTTCTGGTCAAACAGATACTTCAGGCTCTTGTGATCACTGAATACAACAAACTTCATGCCAAACAGGTAATGCCTCCAAATCTTGAAAGCAAAAACAATGGCTGCCAACTCCAAGTCGTGAGTCGGGTAGTTCTCCTCATGAGGTTTCAACTGTCTTGAAGCGTAAGCAACCGCTTTCCCCTTCTGCATCAGCACACAGCCTAATCCTTTACCAGAGGCATCGCAGTATAACTCAAACTGTTCCGCAGGATCAGGAAGGACTAACACAGGAGCAGTAGTCAGTCTCTCCTTCAACTCCTGGAAACACTCCTCACACTCATGTGTCCACACGAATGGAGTCTCCTTTCGGGTAAGGCGAGTCATCGGTAGCACCATCCTGGAGAATCCCTCTATGAACCTCCTGTAGTACCCGGCCAAACCCAAGAAGCTTCTCACTTCTGTAACCGTCTTGGGCCTCTCCCAGTCCATCACGGCCTCAATCTTGTTAGGATCAACTGCAACTCCATTAGCAGAAATTACATGACCCAGAAATTTCACCTCTTTGAGCCAAAACTCGCATTTTGACGGCTTAGCATATAGCTTTTTCTCTTTTAGCACTTGCAAAACAATCTTCAAGTGCTCAGTATGCTCCTCCTCCGTCTTGGAGTAAATCAAGATGTCGTCAATGAAGACGATCACAAACTGATCCAGGTACGGCTGGAAAATCCTGTTCATGTAGTCCATGAACACTGCGGGTGCATTGGTGAGTCCAAACGGGATCACCAAGTACTCGTAGTGCCCGTACCTCGAGCGAAACGCTGTCTTTGGAACATCCTCCGGCTTTACCCGTATCTGATGGTAACCGGACCGGAGATCGATCTTGGAATATACGCAAACACCCCTGAGCTGATCCAGCAAATCATCAATGCGTGGAAGAGGATACTTGTTCTTGATTGTCACCTTGTTCAACTGTCTGTAGTCGGTGCACAACCGCATGGTCCCATCTTTCTTTTTCACAAAAATGACCGGTGCTCCCCAGGGAGACACACTCGGCCGAATAAAATCTTTCGCTGAAAGCTCCTCAATATGTTTCTTCAGCTCCGCCAACTCTGGTGGCGACATCCGGTATGGAGCCAATGAGATAGGCCCCACACCAGGCAATAAATCTATGGAGAACTCTATCTCCCTCTGCGGTGGAAACTCAGGAATCTCCTCGGGAAACACCTCGAGGAATTCCCTCACCACAGGAATGCCAGTGAGATCCTCCTGTGTCCCACTCACCAAACCTCCCAACATGACATAGCCAAATGCCCCTGCTCTCAAGGCTCTCCTCGCCTGCAGGACTGAAATGAACGGTGAGGAACTGGCTGTGGACCCACCCGGAGACATCACCACTTTCTTGGCACAACAATCAATCATTGCACAGTTTCTGGACAACCAATCCATGCCCAGAATAATCTCAAGGTTGGCCATCGGCAATCCTATCAGATCTACCGAGAAATCACGGCCATCCCACTGAAACGCTACATCGCGATGAACAGTGGAGGTCAAACATTTTTCTCCGGTGGCGGTGGTCACCCGCATCGGTGGAGAAAGCACATCACTGGGCAACTCAAGCCCCACAGCAATAGGGGTAGCAACAAAAGAGTGCGTTGCCCCGGAATCAAACAATACATCTACAGCTGAACCACCAATGGTAACAGTACCTCTGACCAGGTTCGGAGCTCTGTCCGACTGCTGACGATCCAAAGTATAAACACGCCCCGTAGAAGGTGGCACGGCTGGTGCCCCAGTAGGAACCATCTGCAATGGCACAGCCTGCACTGCAGCAACTCTCGCCGTCGGGCAATCTCTGGAATAGTGGCCCTCCTTGCCACACTGGAAACAAATCAACTGACCGGTAGAGCACGGCCCAAAATGTGACTTCCCGCATCCCGAGCATCTGGGAGCAGGAGGTCTAGCGGCGTTCCCCTGAGTAGCAGTCTTTCTAAACTGATTTGGCGCTTGCTTAGCCGCCAACTGTTTGCCCTTGCCCTTGTTCGCAAAATTTTTGTTCTTCCAGGGAGTAGAACCACCAGTGCTCTGTGGCACCTCAACCTTGGCCTTCTTGGCCTGACTCGTATGGCAGTAGTCCTCAATGTCGCGGCACTGCTGTACTAAAGCTCCGAAGTCTCTCGAAGCAGAACCTGCAAGATGTCCAGCAATGTCCTCATTAAGTCCCCTCCGGAACTTAGCCGCAAGAAAAACGGGAGTCGGTCTCGCCATGCGGAAATGAGAGAACTTGACCAGCTCATTAAACTTGGCCAGGTACTCGTCGACAGACAACGAGCCCTGAACCAACCGGTCAAACTCCCCCTGCTTCCTCTCCTGTGAGTCATAAGGGAAGTACTGACCCAGAAAGCTCTCGTCGAAGAATGGCCACGTCATCACATGGCCCTGCATCTCGTAGACATGAGAAAGATTGGTCCACCACTCATGGGCCTCGCCCTCCAGCATGTAAGTGGCGAACAACAGCTTCTGCGGATCCGTGCATTGCATGATCCGGAAAATCTTATCCAGAGCCTGTAGCCATCTGGCAGCAGCAATGGGATCATAAGATCCGTCGAAAGAAGGTGGCTTATGCTTGCGGAAAGCATTCAGCCGGCGATCGATCTCGTCACGATCCTCAGCAAGTACGGGGATGGTCTGCATAGCCCTCGTCAAGTGACTGCCCTCACCCATCTGACTCTGGGTGTCCTCCTGTTGACTAGGTGGAGGTGGAGGCGGTGGCGGCGGTGGAGGTGGTGGAGGACACTGGCCAGCAGCAGGACCAGCCCTCAACTCCTCCAACATGACCCTCATCATAGTCATGTTGGCCATCCGGTTCTCCTCCAGAACCTCTGCCGTGGTTTGCCGGTTCGCATCTCGAATAGCGTCCAGCATCGCCTGATTTGCCAGCCTCGTGGCTTCCTGGTCGGCTAGTCGGGCCGCCTGCATCTCAGCCAATGCAGCCAGGATAGGATCCGATTGATCCTCGCTCGTACTCGTGTTCCTCCTTGGTGGCACCATGACTCTGCACAAGTTACACAAAGAATGAGTTGATCAGGCCCACGCCATGTGGTCACATATGCATTATCATAACACACACCAATCAGAGAGAACGCTAAGTAGACACGCAACGACACATCCTAAGTTATTGCAATACATACAGGCTTTTCCCTAGAAAGTGCTCTGATACCATAAAATGTAACAGCCCGTGTTAACCCGGATTGTTAACATACTATCGTATTAAGCCACGCTTAATTAAAATGCGGAATAACTTTTTCTTTAACTCAATTATGACGTCATTAAACTTAACCAACTTGATTACTTAATCAATTTCATAAAATACTGCCTGTATGTAAATTGCAAGACAACTAACTGAATACCTCGTACATAAATATAATGTGAGTATCTAAAACCACAGGACTACAACATGCAGCCTGGGTCAAAATCCTGATACTTTAATTACAACATTAAATTAAAAGACAATAGTCAAACCATGTGGCATGGACAAACCCCATGCTCACCAAATAAGGCAACAATGCCCAAAAACAGTCTCAACATAATTAACATAATCAAACAAAGCGGAAAACAAAACAGCAGTCAGCATATCATCATATCAACTCAGCTCTGGCCTCCTGCCGCCTGAGCCCTCAACATTACCTGATCCTGAAATAAGCGTCCCCAAACGTGGGGTGAGATCTCTAACAAGAAATCTCAGTAAGACAAGGGGTCCTCAAGGAGTTTCCACCCCAAGCTCACTTACATGTGTAATATAAGTTCTAAAACAGTATTTACAATATAAGTTCCAAAATCATGCGATGCAGCAATTAATCATGCCATGTGTGTTTATCAAATCTACTGGCCAGAGAAATGTAGGAATACGTCTATACCTACATGAGTACATGGATACTACCTGCACCTCACCCACAGCTTCACCATCTTGTATGTACTACATACTCAGGCTTACCGTCTAGGTGGACACCACATGCATCTCATAAAAGCTCATTGCATATAAATAGCTCAACAGCATTTTCAAAAAACAATAAAGCATGTAACACAGCATGCATAAACCCATCCCCATGGGACATGGTGGAACAACAAAATGGCTAAACCGAGGACACGAAAGCTTACCTTGCAAGCTAGCTATCCAAGCCAAGAGTCCAACCACTCACAAGTCCACAAACAGCAGTATCACAATCTGATATGGGCCAATAATACATCAATATTTATGCACAACAAGCATACAACTTAAAGACTACGCCTTTCCTTTACGTTTTACGTCTTAAGGCTTCCATCAAAGCCATAAGCCCTTAATCATATGATTCTGACTTAGTTCATTAATTACAGAAGTTCAACTTGGGTCCACACACACCCACTAGCTTACTGTTCACACAGCACGGCTACTGTTCTGTGAAAACCCAGGATATCCGGATATCAGAAGGGACATATCCGGATATGCCATATCCGGATATCACACTGGACATATCCGGATATGTCATATCCGGATACCCAGATCCCATATCCGGATACCCAGATCCCATATCCGGATATCAATATCCGGATACCATATCAGGATACTGATATCCGGATATCTGTTCGACAAATATCCGGATATCTCACGACAGAATGCAGTTTCTGCATTTCGTGAATATCCAACCCAAAGATCCAACTTTTAACACATGTACACGTTAAAGCATGCATCTTTAATCCATTTTAGGTTCATATACATTATACCCTCTTGTTTACTCATTAAACATGGCCAAGACATCAACTTTAAGCATCAAAACTTAAGATCAAAGGTGAGGAAACTTACCCCAAGCTTTGAGCAGCCAACAATGGTGCTCTTGGAGCTCACAAGTCAGCTCCAATGTACAGACTTCAAGGGTGCACGAAAATTTCACCCAAGTAAGGACCTTTCTTCACAAAGAAAGCTTCTTGAGGCTTCACCACTCAAGAACAAGATGGCTCTCCTCCCAACTCTCAAACTCAGAACCAAAAACCTCCCAACCAGCATGTAACATCCCGTCTAATTACGAATCTATTAGGAATGGGCTAGAATAAGTATAGGCGAATTATATATATGTTTGCTCTAGAACGGAATTAAAAATTTAAATTAAGGATTTATTGGTAGTACCTTGGAAGACAAGTGCCTATCTTATGCATGTGAAACTTTAGTTATAGGAATAAAATAGAACTTATAGGGAGCATACGGTTATTTAGAATTAGATACTCATTTAAAGGTATGCTATTAATTTTAAGTAAGGAGTAAACCCTTAGTAAATAATTAGAGGAACATAAAATCTTGAAGGTTTGGATGAATCCCTAATAAGAAAACAATTGGACTTATATGAACTCAATTATTTTGGACTTAGGCCCTAGAATCCATGACCTTTAAACCACCCAAAATTCTCTTATTACCCCTCCCTTCTTGCGTTTTGTTTGGGCTGTACACAGCTCCTAATTGTGTGTTTAAGGTACAAATAAAAATTCAGCTTGTATTTACACTCCCTAACCGCCACCTTGCATCAACATTGGGACCCTTGAGTGTGCTTCCTTCCTTATGTATCCACCCTAGGCTTCCCTTCACATGTCATCCTTACCTCTTCATGCGCATGGAGCATTGGGTAGAGGGAATTTTTGTTGCTTGCACTCATATTCAAGGCAGAAACGTTGTGGGCAGTGTGAGATATAGATTCTGCATGTTTGACCAAGCCTCTCTCATCCATCACCATCCAATCTTATGCGCATGGGACAATGTGAGAAGAAGAAATTGCTACAAGTTTGATCCATCACCATCCAACCTTGTGCGCATAGGGCCTTGTGAGAAGAAAAAGCTGCTGCATGCTCTCATCCATCACCATCAAGCCTCCTGCCTTGTGCGCTTGATCAGACTTTGGTTTAAGCTCCTTGCTTTGCAGCTCACTTATCATCACTTGCACCTAATTCATGTCACATGTTGGTCCCTTGTGCAGCGCTGAAATGGGCAGAGAGCAGGCTGGGAGCTTGTGTCTTTATCATGCAGCCTAGGGGAGGGTGAGAGGACAGATCTGCATGATAGGATATAGGCAGAAATCTCTTAGCTTTCCCCTCCTTGTGCGTCTGAACAAGTGAGATCTCTGCTCACTTGGGATGAGGAGCCTTGTGCATCCATTTTAAGCATACAACCATTAAGTTGACCAAAGCTTCTCACCCTCTGATTTCTGACTTGGACAGCCCCCCTCACAGATCTAGCATGCGCAGAATTCTGCCATCCTTGCAGCCTAAGACCATGTCTTTGCTTGTCAACCATTCAGCCATCATTT
>JAVKPL010000524.1:0-15093 GCA_032173675.1 Gastrolobium villosum
GCTTTTTTTTTCTTGGTATGCTTTTTTCTTCCCAACTGATTGTATATTCTTTAGACGGTATACTACCATTTTTCTCTCTTCTTGTGTTAAACTCTAATATCATGAATGTGAAAGTTTAAAAAGTGGCCATTTGGATGGATAATGTGTCTTAGGGTTTAAAAGGGTTTTACTTTTTCTTCAATGGCTACACCCTTTAGAATATGAATTGAGTGCCATGTTTCCGTTTGCATCTCATTGTTGCAGGCTGATGAGCTGCTTCTGGTCGTACCCTGCTGCAGTTAAATTTTTCACCTACTGTTAATTTTAGCATGGATGTTCATTTTATTTTATTTTATTTTGGTAAAGCATGGATGTTCATTTATTCATTTAGTTTATATCACAAATAATATTAATGCAAAGGAAGATGTGTATCGGGGGTTGATGAAAATTTGTTGAATTAAAATTTCATTGAATATAGCTGTGTATATTTGCAATGATTGAAAAGTTGTATTAATAACATTTGTATCCATTAAGTTAAGGGTTTTATAATTATCATATTGAAGGAGAATTGAAATCTTATGTTGTAGAGATAAAAAACATGTGGGACCCATGTGTTAGAAAAAATTATATGTAGAATCTATATTAGATAGAAAAATTGCAATTCTCATATTAAATGAAAATTATAAAAGCTTTAAGTTAAACGTGTACGAGAGGGTGTACATGAAATTCTGTTAGTACAATTTTACATTATTTTCAACAATAATAGTGCACTAATATACACTATCAATCTTTTCTTGGCTAGGCTGTTGCCTTGGCTAGTTTTAGCTACTCCTCACGTTTGAAAAAGACCTGTTAGAATTTCTCTTGATAAGATTGGTCTCCACCTGACTATATGCTCTGGATATAATAAATGAATTGACTCCTTTTTGTTGAAAAAAATATAGCTCTACTTTTCCTCCAGTAATAAGTAAAAAAACACGGTGGGTCTGTTTAACTGTGTTCTGTTTTTTTTTTCTTAAGACTGTTTTGTAAAATAGTTATGAAAATAATTTTTTCTATGTTTTTTTTTTTTTGGAAAGTTAAAAATCAAAACAAAAAATAAAAACAACTCAGACATGTTCTCTAAATTTGATTCTAAAAACAAAAAAATCGTTATAGTTTTCAAAATAAAAAATTGAACGAGTTTTTTAATTTTTTTGTTCTGAAGATTAAAAAATTATTTTTAAAAACAATAACCAAACAGAGTTGTCTTCAAGTCTCTGGCTTTGGGCATGAGCTTTATAATACCACACAATCCTACTCTCTTCTTTTACTAAAATAGAGTCACTTGTTAGCAATTAACGTATATTTACCTTCTTATACTTAAAATGTTGTGGAATTTAAATAGTCTTATTATCTTTCTTCTTCCTCCAAGATTGGTTATTTGGTTAGTATATCTCTATATGTGTTTTCTTTTATTGCAGTTGCGGATAAACCCAAACAGGGTAACATGACATTGTGTTTTCTTTTGTTCTCCCAAAAACCATATACTCATGATTTCAAAAATGCAATTATATTTAACATTTTGAAATGCTCATACAGTAACAAGATTGTCTTTATGTTGTTAATGATAGATGGAAACCAATATTGACAAGCATGAGTTAAACGTCCGGCCAGATTCAATAGTTAAGACTTATATCCAGATTATAGTTGAAGAGGTTACCAAAGGAAATATGTATACCGGTGTTTTTAGCTCTAAAACATGGAATTGCATAAAGGATGGGCTGAATTCCATAACTAACCGCTCTTTTAATGTTAAGCAAATAAAGCAAAAGTACAATAGACTGTGGTCCAAACATCGTGAGTTCTCTTTACTCTTGTGACACACTGGATTTAGTTGGGATGCAGAAACAAACACTGTTACTGCTAGTGAAGAAATATGGCAAAATCATACATTCGGGTATAATTAATATTTATTTGTGAGTTATGATTTTACTTGATTGTCAATATTTTTAAGTATAATTTGATTCTTTTTAAAAATTATTTTAGGCACATTCGGAGGCTGCTTAATTTCAAAAGAAAGGATGTGAGCATTACAAGTTATTGGGAATCATATTCAATAGAAGTATTGCAACCGGAATACTTCATCATTCCTCTACTCAAGACCCACCCATGATTTCCATTGTTATGTGTCTATCTCTCTTAAAATGACATAAGTTATGTCATTTAAAATGACAAACATCAAACCCTTTATATATATATATATATGGAGTATGATCATTTGACACCGGTGTCAAATTTTGAAATTTGACACCAAATCTCAAACGTTTTCCGCCAATCGACGGCTATCATTTATTGGAATTAATAATTAAATAATGAGTGTAATTCCCAATAAATGATAATCGGTGATAGACGGAAATCAACGGTTATGATCTAAAATGAAAAAAAAAAGTGTCACATGCTTACAAATCATAGTCGTTGATCTTTTTTTATCTAACGGCTCTCAGATGAGGTGTCAAATTTGAAATTTGACACTGGTGTCAAAGGATCCTATCTACCTACCTACATATATATATATATATGGTAAAATCATTTATGCAGTCGCTTTACGTACAACAACGACAGGTGTATGGTTATGATTTCCCACATTTAATACTTTCATCTTTGTATGGTTATGATTCCCTACTTTTAATGCTTTCAATTATATATATATGACAAGTATTTGATTGCTGCACGTACAGCAGCTACAAAAATGTATATATATATATATATATATATATATATATATATATATATATATATATATATATGGGAAAAACAAGTATTATATTGTAGAAAAATCCTTAGGTCATATCATAGAGACAATCAATTGTGAGATCCATTATTTTTAAAATAAAAGAAAAGTAAAAGAATTGATGGGCCAACTTTTACGTGTCTGTAGAAAAATTACTTACGTCATGTGAAAGGAGGAAAACATTACCCTATATATATATATATATATATATATTGATGGTCAAATAACTAACGACATGAAAAATTATCTTGCGACTTACTTACTAATTATACCGTACTATTTAATTTTTACTTTCACTCATATACATTAATCGCAACATGTATAGCATAGATAGAGACAATAAAATAATTCTCAAATAACATGCAATTGCACCATAAATTTCTTCACAATAAGTTCAACTAAACTCATCATTACCTTCTTGATTTCGGCTCCTCCATAAGAACCCTAACCCCTATCTAATTATTCATTGTTGGCCCTGTTATTATACATATCATTTTCCATATGGATAACCCATAATTTCTTAAGAAGTGGAAGATTTATGACATGCCCTACTTTGAAAGGGATAGTCCCCCTTCTAAAACTTTTTGGTCAAGAAATAAAATAAAATTATTCAGCTCCTTTTATGAGGAGTAGCCTCGAATTGGATCGTTTGTTGTGATAATTAATTGGAAAATTCAGAAAATTTTCTTTGAGTGGATATATATATGAGGTGACGTTACATGCTTATAAATCGGAGTCGTTGATTTTTTTTATCTAACAATTATCAGATGAGGTGTCAAACTTCAAATTTGATACCGGTATCAATGGATCCTATGTATATATATATATATATTACTGTTTTAATATTCTTCTTTTGAATTCTTGATTTTTAGATTTAGTTTTTTTTTTTTTCTTATTTGAAAATATGTATTCGATAAAATTTCTAAACAAGAATAAATACATCGTTAACTGAAAGACTTGTCCGTAGAATATATAGTTGGGCTGAATATAAGAAACTTTGTAACTTATTTACCAAATTTAGTGTAGAGGAGGGATATTCTCACTTACTACCCATCTAATCACTATTAGATTAGTATTTTTTCTCTTTTCAAAAACTTTTTAGTATTCTCTTTCTTTGATCCAATGGTGATGAGATTGGTGGTAAATTAGTAGTGAAAAAAATTGATAGTAAAAATATCCTCTCTCTTGAGTGTATACCCAAATATTTTAATTAATAATATATATTATTCTGGGCGATCTTAGCCTAGCATACTGGGTCGCTAGAAAGACCTATCAAGCGTTAATTCCCTTGACGCCCCATGGTGAGCATATATACCTTTCTTTAAGGGATACCTTTCACTTCTGCACAACTCATCATCAAAATCGGAATAAATTTTCACTTACATAAATTTCTCTTTTCTTATTGAAGAGACACATACAATTCAATACTTTCATAAATTGTTACTCTACTAGATTTTAGAGTTACCTTAATCTATATACTCTCCTTCTTTCCTCAGTTAAACTGTTTTCTAAATTACTGATTCGAAGTTTGTAGCCGGAATGATTTTAGTGTTAAAAACGGGCTCTACACAGCTATCATGTGATAATGACCCAAAACTATGAAAAAAGGGGAGAGAAAAAATTAAATAAATAACTCGTGCCACTGAATTGGTGATGGAATGAATGAAAAGAAAAGGAAAGGAGGTAATGAGTAGATATGATGCTTGTCTATTATAAAAGTTTAAATTTTAACTGATGAATCCACAACACTAACAAAATAATGAATGGCAATGTGTCAATTGTGGATCTCATCCTAGTAAAAATTTATTTACTCATCTTTTAGTTATAAATGCTAGGTATGGCTCATACTTCACATGCTGATGAGGGTCCTTATTATCGGGATAAATAGAAAGACAACTGGGGTCCCTCGTCACAGGCTATAGTTAGGGTTTTCTAATCCTATTTATATTTTATTTGTAAACCGAGTGGTGGTGAGGTGAATATAGTACAAACAAGATGAATGTAACCTAATTCAGGTGAACTAGAGTAAACTCTTTGTATTCTCTCTATTTTCGTTTTCGATTTCCAACAATCACACAAACGTATTTCCAACAATAAACGTATTAAAATGATAATTCAGAATTCGTAACACAAGAACTGCAATATAACATTTTGGTACTACAACAGCATAAAAATTTAAACATGTAAAATTCCTCATTACAACATCACTGACCGAGTAATATTTATTTGAAACTAGAGTAACTACAGGTGGCGTTTAAGGGGTGGCACACAAAAGCTTGTATCTACTGGCAGTTATGGTAAGGTTTCTGATAGACACCCTCGTTACCTGCCAAGACCATATATTTGTCTTTTCTAGTCAAGCTGGTGCATGCAAATCCCAAAACATTCCCAATCTCATGTTGCAAAAAATTGGCAACTTCAATCCTAGATTTTCCACCTTCATGACATGTTCCTGATTGAGGTAATCTATCAAGGATTTTAATGAAGTATGTGGGATTTGGGTTCATGAGGTGATAAAAGGGGTCCAACCATTTATGGCCACTAGCTGTTGTTCCATAGAACATGTTAACCTTAACATCTACAGCAACAGGAACAATATCATCAGTAAGTTCAGCAAACAAAGGACTAAACCTTAACAAATAAGGTTCCCTGCAAGTTGTTCCCTCAGGACACACCACAAGGTTGCCTAGGTTCAATAGTTTCTCCATTGCTTCTCTGTCTTTCTCTCTGTCTCTGGTTAGACGTACAGTTCTGATAGGGGAAACAAGTTCATTAAATCTACTCAAGCTGTATGTGACAGCAGATAGTGGTTTGTCTAAAACGTATGCAATATAAAGTGGGTCAAGCAAGGTTCTGTGATTGCACACATAGAGCATGCCCTTTTCCTTTTCTCCATTCTGGACCAAAGACGAAGAGTTATGGGGTCCTGAAGCAGTGGTTCTTGTCCCCGAGAATGCTAATATTGGAGCAGACACATTGAAGGGTAATGAAACGCCAAATATAATTCTGAAAATGGAAAGAAATAGTGCAAGGGGTAACCACATGAAGAAAGCTAGAGAAGATGCAGGGGTTGGTCTGAAAGCCAATCTACCATCATGGAAGATCAATGGCTTCGGGTACCTCTCTCTTGGAAGCACACGCCAATTTCTCCTCTCATCAGAGCTTAACATTAAGTAAACCTTCTGCACAAATAGAAAAACTAGAGTTATTTATTTAGCATAAAAAATGACATGAGTGTGCACATGTGTGTGTATTAAAAATGAACAAACCTTGAAATGGGGGAAAAGTTCTCGGTCAATATACTCAATATGGCTACCAATAATACCAATACTGTTGTCGTTGGCCGTTTTAACTTCATATGAAGGGGTTTTATTTGCCTTATTATTTTTCTCAAACAATCCCAAAAAGTAACCATTGAAGGACTTTATCTCTCTTGCTACAACAACCTCAACCCCTAAGTACTCCTTCAAGAAACCTTCAACCATGATCCTTGGCAACTTACTGGATGCCACCTTTCTCTCACAACACATTACGGCTTCCAAGCCTTCCCACCCAACATCTTCTAAGAAGAACTTTGGCAGAACAGCTGATCCTGTTCTGAATGTTTTCTCTTTTATGCCAAAAAAGGACAAGAAAACCATAATTTTCAAGCCCAGATGTTCTTCACCCACGAACCACACCAAAGGGTATGAAAGAAACAAGATGAAAGATCTTAGTAGTCCACCAGCTTCAAAAGCAACCAGCATGAAGTAAGGGAATAATGAAGTGGATCGTAACAGAGTACCCTCAAAATCAAAAACTAGTGTTCTGTTTGCCAGTTCTGCTACTTTGTGAACGAGAGAAACGGTTTTCATCTTGTTGCAGCTGGAGTTCATTGTGTAACGAAGGAAGGGTTTTTATCTTTGCTTTTTATGGCACCCTGAAACAAGTTAAGACAAAGAAATGAAAATCTCTTCCAGGTTGCTATATTTAAATATAGGAAAATTATTTGTGCTTTTAAATCACACAAATTTTGTCATTTTACTGTCACAGAAATTTATGATCCGAATTTTTTTTTTCTTTTTGTCACCCTCTCTTTTTTATTATCTATTTATTTCTCTAAATGAACTTTTAATTGACACATATTTTTCTTTAGTAAATCAAATAAAAAAATCTAAACCTCTACAGTATTTATATTGGGTTGACACTTGACACTTCTGCATCCATAGCATATAACAAATTTTATACCAAAGATATTTCCGCTTGCAATTTCTTATATTACATGATAAATGTAAGTTTTTCTACAGAGAAAAAGGGATGATATCCACTTTAAAGAAAAAATAGAAAAATGATTAGTACGAACATCAAAGTAAGAGTAATAGGAGAGGAAATTTCTTATGCAACATGAGAAATTTTTTTCCCAAGATATTTACACTAAAATTTACATGCGAACTTAACATTTAACAAGAAATAAAAAAAGTTAGGATTCGTATTCGGATGCGGATCCTGTAAAATTCATTATCAACAAGTATTAAAACCATTTATATTTTAACATCACTTGACACGTATTGTTTTGAAAGGATTTTTTTTTTTCTCCAATTTTTTTTAAAAAGTATTTCTTATTACAAAGTCTGTTTAGATATTTACTTTAAAAAAAACAATAATCACATAAAATATCAAAAACTTATTTTTTTATATAAATTAAAAAAATTGCTTCTAAAAAAATAAAAGTCAAATAATTTTTTTAAAAAAATATTAAATAATAACTTTGATTTTTATAAAAAAAAAATATTTCTAAAATAAATAAGGAATAATTGTTTTTTTTTTTTTTTTTTTTTGCAAAGCCTATCCAAACACGACCACAGTGTACTGTGATGTTTAAAAGTCACAGAAGCCTTAGAAATAAATTACAGAAGAGTATGTGGCAGAGGGGCATGTGTCCATTTCAAACTCATAGCAAGTTAGCCAACTAGGCACTAGCTATCAACTTTGGGATACTGTTTTTGTAGCTGAATAATGGACACTGCTGAGGTGCTTTACACAAATAAATACGCCCCCAACTGTCCGTTTTTCATTGTGACCTACAGACTACAGTTACTTAAATGAACTCACTTTCTTCTTTGATGTGTTGGGAAATGATAACTTTATAATTTTTTTTTTAACAAATTACATTAAATATAATTTATCATATATTCTTGATTGAAGTATAATCGGTCATATTTAATATAGTTCGTAAGAGTTTATAAATAAAAAATTTGTAAATATAATCATCTCCATTGTGTTGGTAGTAATATAATGTTGCTACTCTCGGTAAGTGCACCGATCGTACAAGTAATAAAGTGATGAAGTAAGATATCGTTCCCACGAGGATTAAACCCAAACACCGATTCGCTATTGCAAATTTAGTTGGACAATTAAAAAGGAAGGTAACGTAATTTGTATGTTGAAGAAGTTGATAACATGTAATTAAAACTCTGAATTTAAAGAAACAACTGAAAAATAAATGATAGAATTAAAGTAATAAAACAAACGTAGTTAGGGTTCTGACTTCCCCCGATCTCCTCAATACGTTATGAATTAACTTGTTAAGGACCTGCCCTTAATATATTGCCAATCGATCCTGTCTACGTTAATTAGGGCTCAATTCCTTGTTACCCTAAATCTATGTAATCCTGAAAGAACTCTAGTTCCCCGATTATTCCCCAAGAAAACATGCATTAAAATCAAGAATCATAAGATTCCATAATTACTTTGTGTTTATTCCTATTCCTATTCCTATTCCTAGATCACAAAGATTATGATAAATTCATCAAATAAAGGTTCATGCACCAACATTCCTATTGTCATACAATCCCCGAAGATCATTCTATAAGGAGCAAACTCATAGAAAGCATTGAACACAGATGAATTTATTCAAATATAAAAAGAGAAGAATTCATAACAATTAATCCATAAACATACGATTTAACCAGGTTCCATCATCCCCTAACTACTGAAAGAACTAGGCAAAATCAAACATAAAAAGAAACTAGAAAAGCTTCCCCAAACTCCATTGGTGATTGGTGAATCTTCAATAATTCCAGTGATGAATTGACTCCGACCCGTCTCCGCCGCTCACGAACATGAATCTCTAACTCTAAGAATCTAAAAGTGTTTTGCAGTGTGAAGTAGTGAATAATTCTGACCCCTAGGTGCCTTTTTAAGGGTGAAAAATTCGCATCCTTGGTAGAATATTCCAACTGAGACTAAATTATATTCCCTGGGCGCTTAAGCCGCCTGAGGCAATGAGTTTAACTTCGTGTTGCGCACTTAAGCGCGCTGTAGGGCGCTTAAGCGCGTTGTAGGGCGCTTAAGCGCGCTCCTCGTGCTGGAATTTCTTTCTTCTGGCGCGCTTAAGCGCGCTGTAGGGCGCTTAAGCGCCCAGAGGCAGAGGCTGCTGGCGTTCATGGCGCGCTTAAGCGCGCTGGAGGGCGCTTAAGTGCCCAGAGGCAGAGGCTGAATGTGCTTTAGGGGGCTTAAGCTTCCAATTGGGAGCTTAAGCTTCCTCTTCCAACAACTTGATAAGATCAAATCTTTCTTGTTCTGATCTCCACTCTCATCTCTTCTTAGTTGTTGTCCTCATCTTATCTAATCTTTATCTTGATTCTCTTTTTCCAACAAATCCTTTAAAATAACAGAAAATGATTTAATTAGATAAAATTCAGATAATGTTCATAATTATCATCTTAAACCTTAATTTTTAACTTGTTCAACTAAATAATTCATAGTATTTTAGTCCATAAAATAAGATAAACGGAAGGTTTATCATATAACCATCAGGATGTTTCATCAATAACGAAAGAAGCATGCTACAGGAGCATAATGTTATTTGATGTATTTTTGTTGAATGCAAAGTATATCCACCGTGTGGATTAATTCTGGGTGCGGTAGTTTGTCATTGAACTTTAATTGTTCTCACTACAAAAGTTACAATCCAAATCCAAAATTGTCTGAGGGGCACATGTGTTGAGGCCATTATTGATTTGGATTGGACTGTGGTAATTGCATCAACGTGTGGAGGTGAATGTGTAAATTTTACAAACAAAAACGGACACTGTACAACATAAACAGTGTAAGCATTAAAGTTGCATTCAGTATTTTTTAAGACCATTACAATTGTCGGATGGGGAGGACGGAAAGGATGCTATATACTTTAAAAGCGTGATTAAAATTTGTTTTTAACAAAGGAGAATATGTTTATTATAAAAAAATGGATCATGTTGCATTCATTATTAATAAAAAAGGATTATATTTATCTCACTTTACATGAGATAAATAATTTTTTATAGACATAAAAGAGAGGTGGATCTACCACTTTTTTTTCTCTTTCCTTTTACATGTGGGTCCCGCTTATAATTTTATTTCTATAATATGAAATAACTTCTGTCCTATAATATAAGAAAAATATTTCTCTATAAAAAAATAGATCAAACCCACTGAGAAAAAGAGATACAAAGAAAAAAGTGGATCCATTTATTTTTTATGTGTGCATAAAATAAAATCGTCTACTAGAACATGTAAAACATATTTCCGTTTAACAAATCTAACATGGAGATAAATCTAGTTATATAGAAAAATGTAAAATTAAAAAAATAGATATTTTATAGTACAATGTCTCTAGAATTTTTTTAAAATAAATAATATTTCATTCACGTTCCATAATCCCCCAACCAGTTATGAAAATTTTAAAAATATTATATTATTTCTCATTTAATTTTCTGTTTTTTAAGAATTCGCACAAGAAATAGTAAAAGCAAGATTTTGTCATTTTTGTTATTTTTTTAATAAATTCTTTAAAACAGAAAATAATGTGAAAATAAGAAAATATTTTTATAGCTATTATTAAAAATATATTAACTGAAATTAAAAATAAATCAAACGCACTCTAAATTTGTAAATGAATTCAACTATTCCACAACTATGGCCAGCGTGCCAACCTAATAAGCTAAATAAATTACTGCTAATAAATAACTGAATCAAGTAAGATTAAATGCTTACGGCTATACATTCTCATGTTCTTTGTCTTTCGTCCGGAGTAGCTGGTAATAATACTACACGTTAGTGTGATTCTAAACATTCATGATAAACAAATATGTCATGTAAAAAATGACTATTACATATAACAATATATTTGGTTGAAGTCACTCCAACTAAAATTTATTTTGCGTGTTATAAAAAATATATATATATATTATTTTGCGAACTCTTGTGTTTGGTCGCACTACACAGCACGTGATTTCATTAAATTGTTCGATATAACTTTTTATTTTTTTTAATCATTATAAGTCACTTGAAACTGTTTAAAGGAAATTACTAATTTAGACAAGGTTATAAGTTTAAATTTCAATATTACTGTTATATATATTAACAGCTTGTAAACTGTCATACCTCAAAGTGCTGTTTGGATTAATTCATTCTGGATATAAAAAAAATTAATTAAAATCATTTTTTGCGTAAAAAGTAATTTTTAAAAGAAAAAAGTATTTACCAAATTGATATAAATTTTGATGATGTTATGATTAGGGGTGTAAATAAGCCAGACTTTGTTCTTCCTGTCCCAAGCCTACGTAAAAAAATATCTAATTTATCTGGCCTATTGGTCTATTAAAGGCTTTGTTTACATGTCAGGTTTGACCTATTTTAAAAAAATAGAAAGCCCGATATGGCCTACAGGCCTTGTAGGCCTCCCACTGTAGATACTGAATAAAGAAAATAATTGTATAGAGTAAAAAAAATTCCATTCATGCATGCACTAATACTTCTCGTAAGAAATAAAAAATGATAAACAAGAAAGAGTCAACATAATACCCCAACTCTAGAATGTATATCAAAGAGGAATTAGAGTCAAAGAAATGAGGAAAATAAGAAAGAAATATAATTACTCGGTCAACCAAAAACGAAACTTAGAGACGAGAGTGAGAAGTCACTTAGAAGAATTAGAGTTGATACTTTGTCACCTAGAATAAATATTTTGTTTTATTTTATTTTAAAAAATTAAATAGGTCAGCCTACGAGGCTTTAGATCAGGCTTGAAAAAGTCGGCCTATGGCCTATTTGTTAAAAAGATATTCTTATAAGCCTATGCCTACTCAATTTTTTCAGAAAGATCAGACTCAACATAGGTCGGGCTATAGGTCAGGCTAGGCTAGCGTGAACCATTTACACCCTAAGTTATAATCATTATATATTCATGTTTGGATTAAGTTACTTTCAAGTGACAAAAAAAAAAAAAAAACTTGTTTATCAAACATTTGTAGGGAACTTTGAAATAAAAAGTGCTTTTAAAAAAAAAAAACGTAGTTTACCAAACATAGCAATAACCAATTATTATTGCTCGAGTTTTGTGGGATTTAGCAAGAATAAATTATCCCGGGCTTTAATTTCCATTCACTTTTTTCTGAAAGTAATTAATATTCTTAGTTACTGTAAATATCCGTATCCCTAAAGCCACCGTAGTAGTAACTGTGCCATGGCAGGAAATTTGTCAGATGTTTCACCTACCATTACAGCAGTGCATTTATGCGTACAACATACATATGAATATATAGCTATGGTTAGGTGACCCCTGATAAAAACTTAATAAGTTATTAATGTAGAAGAAACTCACTGAATTTCAAGCCATTAGACACAAATATAGCTAAGGGGCTGGAAGACAGAGACGCACATAATTGGTCATTAATATATAGAAGCTTAGGTGAATTACAAGCCATAACTAGAACTGGTGAAAAGGTAATACTATCCACCAACCTTACGTAAAGCAAACAATATATCAAATTATAAGTCACATGCAAGTTAATGTTCTTGAGACATCTCACAAGGTAATTAGTCCTTGAATTTTGGCCAAGTGTCTGGTTCTTCCTGAATGAACCCTAACGTCTCAATTTGAAAGTGACCAACGGCACGTAAAGCAAACAATTAATATGTCAAATTATAAATCAAACAATATTACTAAGGAATTGATTCAAATGATACATATTTAATTTGTTTAAGCAAGATCTTTAGTTTTAGTCTTTGTAAATGCAAATAATTTTTTTTAAAGAATTAACCCCACCACAATTAGGGCTGGCAATACGGGCCAGCCCGCCCCGATCCGCCACTAGCCAGCCTAAAATGGGTTGGCCCGCCCCGACCCGTTTTAACAAAATGGGTTGAATTGAGCAACCCGGCCCGTTTTATGAATGGGTTGACGGGCTACGTGCCAGCCCGCCTAAAATAAAAAAATATAAAAAAATAAAAATAAAATATAAAAAAATTAAATTCTGCATAAAAACACATAATTTTTTTTGCATAAAAGCGTATAAAAATCTGCATAAAATCCTAATGTACTTATGAAACCAAGAAGATCAGTGTTTAATAATCTACATATAAATATGCATCTTTCAATCCAGAAATAATAATAAAATCATATCAAGGTAAAACAGAATAACAAAACAAGTAACAAAGTGTTGTATGAGCAGTCTACAACAATTCGAAAAAGCCACTTGCATGCAGAGAAATCTTGGGCACGAAGTTACATAACAATTGGGTAACCTAAAAGAAAAACGGGCTTGGTGGGCTAGCCCGCCCCGCGGCGGGTCGAACCCGGTGGGCTGGCGGGCTGGTGGGTTGAAAAACTCAACCCAGCCCGCCCTGTTTGGTGGGCGGGGCGGGCTCAGCCCATTTTGCC
Organism: Gastrolobium villosum; assembly: GCA_032173675.1. Lineage (NCBI taxonomy): Eukaryota > Viridiplantae > Streptophyta > Magnoliopsida > Fabales > Fabaceae > Gastrolobium > Gastrolobium villosum. The sequence goes on from JAVKPL010000524.1 coordinate 13,437, forward strand.
AACCCTAACCACAATATGAATATTCCAGACTTGATTAAAATCTCCTTACGTGGAGGGATGATATGCATCAGCATGCTATAGAAGAAGTGCAAGGCCCAATGGTTGCTATGTGAATTGGGATGAAGATGTAATGGAACAAATGCCAAGCCCAAAGGTTAGAGTGTCTAAAAGAAGTAAGATAAGGCTTAAGTGGTTAAGGGATTGTCAGATGTAGAGCACGTGGGGGAAGGGTGTGTCACTTGAGACCGTTAGGAGATATTCTGGTTGTTATTGTAATTTTGCATTCTGTTATGAGAGGGGGAGGGTGTTGAATGCTGTAATTAGAGCTGTCAAGATGGGCTCAAGCACTATGGCCAGCCCATATAGTCCAATGTTAAGCTCTATAAAACTTTAGCCTTCAATGTAATGGGGTCATTTTAACCTCATCCTCTTAAAGCCATCTCATTATAGGGTTAGGATGGGGCTGGCCCGCGGGCGACAATATTCAACCCAATTTACATAAATATGAAACATTTTTAAATGTGATATATCTATCTTTAGCATTAAAATGTGAAAATTACATAAATATGAATTATTTTTAAATTTGACATTATAAGAAAAGTGTCAAATACTGAAAGGATTTATCGACGAAAAATATTTCTTTGAAAATAATGACATCTTTTTGACAAAAATCACATTACGTCAAAATAGAGACGAAACAATATTTGGCCATAATCACTGCAATAAATTTTTTCGGAAAAAAATTCAGTCAAAATTCTTGATAGAATATAAATTCCGTTGAAATTTTCAACAGAAATATTTTCGTCAAATTTTTCAAGGAAAATATTTCTATCGAAATAGAAAACAATTTTGTAAAACATTTTGTCAAAAACACTTTCGCCAAATTTTTTTACGGAAAATATTTCCATCAAAATTTTAAACAAAACACATTTCCACTAAAAATTCTCGACGAAAAATGTTTTCATAAAAATTTGTGACGGAAAATATTTTTGTAAAAATTGTTGACAGAAATTTTTTTTTGTCAAAATTCTTTACGAAATCTGAATTTCATCAAAATATTTGTCAAAAAAACATATTTGTCAAAATTTTCGACAAAAAATATTTCCCTTTAAATTTTTAACAAAACACATTTTCATGGAAAAATTTTTGTACAAAGTTCCGACGATAAATATTTTCGAAAAAAAAAATTGATGGAAAAAAATCCGTCAAAATTATTTAGAGAATCTAAATTTCGTCAAAATTTTCTACGAAACACATTTTTATCGAAAAATTTTGACGAGAAATATTTTCGACTAATTTTTTGATAAAAAAACATTTCTTTCAAAATTTTCAACAGAACACTTTTCCGTCAAAATCGACGGAAATTATATCTGTAAAAAAATTCGACGAAAAAAATATTTCGTCAAAATTCTTTACGGAATCTAAATTTTGTCGAAAGTTTCACAAAACCATTTCCCTCAAAAAATTTGAAAAAAATATTTTCGTCGGAATTTTCATTGGGACACATTTTCATCGAAAGTTTGCGACGAAAAATATTACGTCAAAATTTTTGACGAAATTCTTTTTTCCGTCAAAACTTTTGGTGGAATTTTTTTTATCGAAAATATTTAAAAATAATTTTCGTAAAAAATTTTGACGGAAACTAAATTCGGTCGAA
>JAVKPL010000525.1:0-15177 GCA_032173675.1 Gastrolobium villosum
TTTTATGTTTGCCTTTCGTTAAGATTTCTCGTATTGATGGTGAGGAACTGGCTGTGGACCCACCCGGAGACATCACCACTTTCTTGGCACAACAGTCAATCATTGCACAGTTTCTGGACAACCAATCCATGCCCAGAATAATTTGAAGGTTGGCCATCGGTAATCCTATCAGATCTACCAAGAAGTCACGGCCATCCCACTGAAACGCTACATCGCGATGAACAGTGGAGGTCAAACATTTTTCTCCGGTGGCGGTGGTCACCCGCATCGAGGATCGGCAGAGCACATCGACTGGGCAACTCAAGCCCCACAGCAATAGGGGTAGCAACAAAAGAGTGCGTTGCCCCGGAATCAAACAATACATCAATAGTTGATCCACCAATGGTAACAGTACCTCTGACCAGGTTCGGAGCTCTGTCCGACTGCTGACGATCAAGTGTGTAAACTCGTCCTGTAGTAGGTGGCACGGCTGCACAGCCTGCCCCATTCTCGCCGTCGGGCAACCATGGCCCTAGCCTGCACACTGGCAAATCAGCTGCCACACTGGAAGCAAATCAGTGACCGGTAGAGCACGGCCCAAAATGTGACTTCCCGCATCCAGAACATCTGGGAGCAGGAGGTCTAGCGGCGTTCCCCGAAGCAGCAGTCTTCCTGAACTGATTTGGCGCTTGCTTAGCCGCCAATGGTGGTTTACCCTTGCCCTTGTTGGCAAATTTCTTGTTCTTCCAGGGAGTAGAACCACCAGCGCTCTGTGGCACCTCAACCTTGGACCTCTTGGCCTGACTCGCCTGGCAGTAGTCCTCGATGTCGCGGCACTGCTGCACCAACGCTCCGAAGTCTCTCGAAGCAGAACCAGCGAGATGTCCAGCAATATCCTCATTAAGTCCCCTCCGGAACTTGGCCGCCAAGAATGTAGGAGTAGGCCTCGCCATGCGAAAATGAGAGAACTTGACCAGTTCATTAAACTTGGCCAGGTACTCGTCGACAGACAACGAGCCCTGCACCAACCGGTCAAACTCCCCCTGCTTCCTCTCCTGTGAGTCATAAGGGAAGTACTGACCCAGGAAGCTCTCCTCGAAGAATGGCCATGTCATCACATGACCTTGCATCTCATAGACCTGAGACAGGTTGGTCCACCACTCATGGGCCTCGCCCTCCAGCATGTATGTGGCGAACAGCAGCTTCTGCGGATCGGTGCACTGCATGATCCGGAAAATCTTGTCCAGCGCCTGTAACCATCTGGCAGCAGCAATGGGATCATATGATCCGTCGAAGGTAGGTGGCTTATGCTTGCGGAAAGCATTCAGCCGGCGATCGATCTCGTCACGATCCTCAGCAAGAACGGGGATAGTCTGCATAGCCCCCGTCAAATGACTACCCTCGCCCATCTGGCTCTGGGTGTCCTCCTGTTGACTAGGCGGAGGTGGAGGCGGTGGCGGCGGTGGAGGTGGTGGAGGACCCTGGCCCGCAGCAGGACCAGCCCTCAGCTCCTCCAACATGACCCTCATCATCGTCATGTTGGCCATCCGGTTCTCCTCCAGAACCTCTGCCGTGGTTTGCCGGTTCGCATCTCTAATTGCGTCCAGCATTGCCCGGTTTGCCAGCCTCGTGGCTTCCTGGTCGGCTAGTCGGGCCGCCTGCATCTCAGCTAATGCAGCCAGGACAGGATCCGATTGATCCTCGCTTGTACTCGTGTTCCTCCTCGGTGGTACCATGACTCTGCACAAGTTACACAACGAATGAGTTGATCAGGCCCACGCCATGTGGTCACAAATGCATTATCATCACACACACCAGTCAGAGAGAACACAAAGTAGATACGCAACGACACATCCTAAGTTATTGCAATACATACAGGCTTTTCCCTAGAAAGTGCTCTGATACCATAAAATGTAACAGCCCGTGTTAACCCGGATTGTTAACACACTATCGTATTAAGCCACGCTTAATTAAAATGCGGAATAACTTTTTCTTTAATTCAATTATGACGTCATTAACTTAACCAACTTGATTACTTAATCATTTTCATAAAAATACTGCCTGTATGTAAATTGCAAGACCACTAACTGAATACCTCGTATATAAATTTATAGGTGAGTATCTAAAGCCACAGGTCTACACAAGTAGCCTGGGTCAAAATCCTGATACTTTAATTACAACATTAACATAAAAAGACGATAACAATCATGTGGCATGGACAAACCCCATGCTCACCAAATAAGGCAACAATGCCCACAAATAGTCTCAACATAAATAGCATAATAAAAGCAGAAACATAAACGACAGTAGAAAAGCATAACAGCAGTCAGCATATCATCAATCAGCTCAACTCTGGCCTCCTGCCACCTGAGCCCTCAACATTACCTGATCCTGAAATAAGCGTCCCCAAACGTGGGGTGAGATCTCTAACAAGAAATCTCAGTAAGACAAGGGGTCCTCAAGGAGTCTCCACCCCAAGCTCACTTACATGTGTAATATAAGTTCTAAAAACAGTATTACAGTATAAGTTCTAAAATCATGCGATGCAGCAATTAATCATGTCATGTGTGCTTTCAAATCTACTGGCCAGAGAAATGTAGGAATACGTCTATGCCTACATGAGTACATGGATACTACCTGCACCTCACCCACATGCTTCTCCATCTTGTATGTACTACATACTCAGGATTGCCGTCTAGGTGGACACCACATGCATATCATAATAGCTCATTACATATAAACAGCTCAACAACATTTCAAAATATTCAAAGCATGTAACACAGCATGCATAAACCCATCCCCATGGGACATGGTGGAACATCAAAATGGCTAAACCGAGGACACGAAAGCTTACCTTGCAAGCTAGCTACCCAAGCCAAGAGTCCAACCACTCACAAGTCCACAAACAGCAGTATCACAATCTGATATGGACCAATAATACATCAATAATCATGTATCACAAGCATACAACTTAAAGATTACGCCTTTCCTTTACGTTTTACGTCTTAAGGCTTCCAACAAAGCCATAAGCCCTTAATCATGTGATTCTGACTTAGTTCATTAATTACAGAAGCCTAACTTCCTTAATCTAGGGTCCACAAACCCCCCAATTGCTTACTGTATGCACAGTAAAGCTACTGCTCTTCGAAATCCCAGAATATCCGGATATCTCATTGGAAATATCAGGATATCCCGTATCAGGATATCGCACTCGAAATATCAGGATATCCCATATCAGGATATCTCACTCGAAATATCAGGATATCCAATATCCGGATATCTCCCTCAGAATATCAGGATATCCCATATCCGGATATCTCACTCGAGATATCAGGATATCCCATATCCGGATATCTCACTCGAGATATCAGGATATCCCATATCCGGATATCTCACTCGAGATATCAGGATATCCAATATCCGGATATCTCACTCGAGATATCAGGATATCCAATATCCGGATATCTCACTCGAAATATCCGGATATTTCGCGACAGAATGCAGTTTCTGCATTTCGCGAAGATATCCTTCCAAGGTTCCATTTTTAACACTTCAACACGTTAAAGCATGCATCTTTAAGGATATACAAGTTCATTTGGGTGTTGGTTACTTCATTTTAACTTTTTACATGCCAAGACACCAACTTTAAGCATCATAAACTCATGATCATGGTGAGATAACTTACCAAAGTTCAAAACAGAGGCAAGGTGTGCTCTTGGAGCTCTCCCAAGGTTCCTCAAACTCAGCCTAAGTAGGAGCACGAAAATGGCACTTCAAGATGGGTTCTTGCACCACAAGAAGGCACTTTGAACCTCACAATGACTACCACAAGGTAGCCATCACTAAAGCTCCAAACTCATGCTCACTAACTACACACACAGCTTTCTCAACTCAGAATTATGGCCACAATTAGGGGTGTAAATGGGCCAGGCCGGCCTACAGGGGCCTATGGCCTGGCCTACAAAAGGCCTGGCCTGCCCTGGCCTACGAGGTAAATAGAACATGTTAAGGCTTGTGGATGAGCCTATTTAGAAACAAGGCCGCAGGCTGAAAATAAAATGCCTAGCCTTTTAGCCTGTAGGCCGGCCTGTTTAATATTTAAATGAAAAATATCTTATTTATTTATTGTAAAAGTTAGATAACTTAACCTAATATTTAATATTTATTTGTTGTCATGAATTTTTATAATCTGTGTACTTGTTAAAAAATCTGTTGTAGAATTTTAATAATTTGGACCTAAACTATAAAATATTGTTTAATGAATGAGATATTTCATTTTTCTTTTAAATTTAATTTTGAACATGGTAGGCCTAAAAGGCCTCACAGGCCATGTAGGCTTTTTATTTTTTAATAACAGGGCAGGCTTGGCCTTTAAATTAAGCCTTTGATAGGCTTATAGGCCAGATAGGCTCAGCATCTTTTTGTGTAGGCCTAGGCATGAAGGCCAAAGCCTGGCCCGGCCTGGCCTAATTACACCCCTAGCCACAATGCAGCCCCAAGGTTGACTCTCACCCTCCCCAAGTGTTTGAGTGTGAAAGAAGAAGAAAAGGTGAAGACTTGGTGAAGGAGAAACAATGGACAGCAGCCACCTCCCTTCAGCCACCCAAAACCCACGTAGAAGAAATAGTATGGCCTAGGGTTGTGTGCAAGTTTAGTATTTATAGGCACAAGCCACTAATCGCGCAGTATTAGCCTTAATCGCAAAGTAAAAGATATTGATCCCAAACTTCGGATTCTAGACCTACGCATTTTTCTAAGATTTGTCATATTTTTAATTTTATTTTTCGGAGCACCTTTCCGGTACGCGCTTTTCCATAGCCAGTATCAGTTCTGGCATCAGATTACGTCATTTTGACTTGAAACTTGTTTTACAAGTCCTACATAATATTCTAGTAATTATCATGCGTTCGTTATAATTTTCCGGGATACTTTCCGGTACGCATTTATACCGAGTAGCAGAACCGGTATCTGCGCTTTTCTTCCAAAAAGCGACTTTCAGCATTTTTACTCACTCAATATAATTATCTAAGCCCATTAATAATTATTAAGGTCAATTATGGAATTATTTCCTAATTATCATAATTAGTTTACTAATTACCTTAATTAGCGGTGCGGGTTCTTACAGAAATCAAAGAAAGAAGATGACAAACCCTAACCCTTCCCCCATGGCAGCAGCAGCTCTGTTTTAGAGTGAGGAGAGGAGAGAGAAACTGATTTGGAAATGAGATTTAAGTGACTTAATAAGTGAGCACATGTGGCCCTTTTTAATCCGGTTATTTTTCTATCGCGTATTTTACTCAAAATGACCCGGAACTTAACTTAATGCTACAGATATATTTTTATTTTTCTAAAGTCATTTACCTAAATTTTTATTTCCTAAGGAACAATATTCATAATTCACAGTATGATTTATGCGCCGTCATTGACGAAATGCATTGTGGACCACTAACTGTACTTTATTTACTTTTGAACTTAAACTTATAACTTATCATTTTCTTGGGCCTATATTGACTTGCTTGGCATATATTGGACTTTCTTATTCTTATTTCATCAATTATTTATTTCTCGACTCTAGCGGTTGCTTAAACAGCAGTACAAAATACCCGGTATAACACTATTCACGAGATTTTTCACGGAAAGTGCCACACTATACAATTTTTCGTTCTGAACTCATATTTGTCATCAGAATTATCAAATTATGTCTCTAAAATCATTTTGCTTATTTAAACTCTACCGGTTAATTCACAAGACTGCGAATTCTCCGACAGAACGCACTATTCATAACATAGTCATGATTACAGTCAAAATACTCGGAATAACTCACTGAATCTAATTATGGCATTAAAATCCTTAAATTAAACCTCTAATTAAGATTTACCATTTGGGGTCATTATAGCTTCTATCCATTTGGTGAAATAATCTACTGCCACGATTAGCCATTTCAGTTGCCCTTCAGCTGGCTTGAAGGGTCCCAGGAGGTCCATTCCCCATTTAAAGAATGGCCATGGAGCCGAGATGTACTTCATTTCTTCTGGTGGTGAGAGAATGTGCTTAGCGTGCTTTTGGCAACTATCACATTTTTTCACATGCTCTTTAGAATCCGCTTCCATAGTTGGCCAGTAGTAACCAGCTCGGAGAGCTTTCCGTGCCAGTGCTTTGCCACCCATATGATGCCCATTGATGCCTTCGTGAATTTCTGACAAGACGTACTCAACATCTTTATAGTCCAGACACTTCACCATTGGGGTGTGCAACCCTTTCCTGAACAATTGGTTGTTCACCATCGTATATTGTGTCGCATCTCTGATTAACCTGCGAGATTCCAGTGCGTCATCCGGCTTTGTACCCCTTTCGAGATACTTTATAATGGGATGTCGCCAATCCGTTGCTGCAGTAATGACCATCACGCAACTCGGCGTGGCTAGGCTTTGCTGTACTACCGTCCTATGGTTTCCCGTATTTTTTGTACTGGCCAACTTTGACAAAATATCAGCTGGCCGTTTTCTCCTCGAGGTATATGATTGATTTGTACTGTGTTAAAGTCAGCCATCAATTCCTTTACTTTGTGCAAGTATTTTACCATTTGGGGACCCTTGGCTTGGTATTTTCCTTCTATTTGAGACGTAATTAATTAGGAGTCACTGAACACCACCACATTGTTGGCTCCGTGTTCTTTGACTTGCATCAACCCGTCTATCAATGCTTCATACTCTGCCTGGTTATTTGAGGTTGGAAAGCCCATATTCAAGGAGTGCTCTATGGTAACCCTTTCTGGACTTTCGAGTATGATCACGGCTCCAATTCCATTCTTGTTGGACAATCCATCTACAAAAACTTTCCAGGAATCCACCACTTGGCTTTGTTCTTTGTGTGGTGGAGTCATCTCCATCACGAAGTCGGCTAGGGCTTGTGTAACAGCCCGTGTTAACCCGGATTGTTAACATACTATCGTATTAAGCCACGCTTAATTAAAATGCGGAATAACTTTTTCTTTAATTCAATTATGACGTAATTAACTTTAGCCAACTTGATTACTTAATCAATTTCATAAAATACTGCCTGTATGTAAATTTGCAAGACAACTAACTGAAATACTTCATATATAAGTAATAAGTGGGTATCTAAAGCCACAGGACTACAACACATAGCCTGGGTCAAAATCCTGATACTTTAATTACAACTTAAATAAAAGATAATAACCAATCCATGTGGCATGGACAAACCCCATGCTCACCAAATAAGGCACAATGCCCAACAACAGTCTCAACATAAACTTAACAGAAAACATAATAGCAGTCAACATCCAGCATGTCAGCATATCACAAATATCAACTCAGCTCTAGCCTCCTTCCACCTGAGTCCTCAACATTACCTGATCCTGAAATAAGCGTCCCCAAACGTGGGGTGAGATCTCTAAACAAAAAATCTCAGTAAGACAAGGGGTCCTCAAGGATCTTCCACAAGCTCACTTACATGTGTAATATAAGATCAAAAACAGTATTTACAATATAAGTTCCAAAACTATGCAATGCAGCAGATATTTATGCCATGTGTGTTTATCAAATCTACTGGCCAGAGAAATGCAGGAATACGTCTAAACCCACATGAGTACAAGGAACACCGCTTGCACCTCACCCACAGCCTCACCATCTTGTATGTACTACATACTCAGGCTTACCGTATAGGTGGACACCACATGCATATCATAAAAGCACATTGCATATAATAGCTCAACAGCATTTCCAAAACATCAAAGCATGTAAAACAGCATGCATAAACCACATGCCCATGGGACATGGTGGAACCACAAAATGGCTAAACCGAGGACACGAAAGCTTACCTTGCAAGCTAGCTATCCAAGCCAAAAGTCCAACCGCTCACAAGTCCAAACACAGCAGTATCATAATCTGATATGGACCAATAATACATCATTAATTATGCATCACAAGCATATAACTTAAAGACTACGTCTTTCCTTTACGTTTTATGTCTTAAGGCTTCCAACAAAGCCATAAGCCCTTAATCATATGATTCTGACTTAATCCATTAATTACAGAAGTTCAACTTCCTTAATCTAGGGTCCAAAAACCCCCAATAGCTTACTGTTCACACAGCACAGCTACTGTTCTACGAAATCCCAGAATATCCGGATATTGCAAGGGACATATCCGGATATGCCATATCCGGATGTCACACTGACAATATCCGGATATACCATATCCGGATACCCAGATCCCTCATCCGGATATGAATATCCGGATACCATATCCAGATACTGATATCCGGATATCTGTTCGACAAATATCTGGATATCTCACGACAGAATGCAGTTTCTGCATTTCGTGAATATCCAGTCCAAAGATCCCACTTTTAACCGATTTTAGACACTTAAACATGCATTTCTAGGTGTGTTTAACCTTCCCCACCCTTAAGTTATCAACTTAGTTAAATACATGCATCAAGGTTCCATTTTTAAAGCATGTAAACTCAAGTTCAAAGGTGATGATCATACCACAAGCCAAAAGCAGAGTAGATGATGCTCTTGGAGCTCACTCAACAGCTCCAAAGTCAGCCACAATACTATATACGAAGATGGCACACCAAAGGTTGGTTCTTGGCACCAAAGGTTGCTTCTTGGACCTTAAAATGTCATGATCATGACCTCCACTCTTATCACACAAAGGACTCAGCCCCCACAACCATACACAGTAGCTAGACACTCTCCCAAAGGTCACTCCTTACTCTCACCAAGCACAAGCACACTCACCCTAGGTGTTAAAGAGAAGAATGGTGAGGGAAATGGTCTCAAATTCAAGAAATGGTGAAGGAGAAGGCAATGGAACAGTAACCACTATGCAGCCACCCAAGGGAGTCACGTAGAGGCTGGAGATTTGTCTAGGGTTTTGTGCAAAATGCACATATATAGCCACTTAACTCATAACACGCAGTATTAGCCTCAATAGCAACGCAAAAGATCTTGATCCTAAACTTTGGAATCTAGACCTACACATTTTTCTAAGATTTTTCATATTTTTATTTTATTTTTCGGAGCACCTTTCCGGTACGCGCTTTTCCATAGCCAGTATCAGTTCTGGCATCAGATTACATTATTTTGACTTGAAACTTGTTTTACAAGTCTTACATAATATTCTAGTAATTATCATGCATTCGTTATAATTTTCCAGGATACTTTTCCTGTACGCATTTATACCGGGTAGCAGAACCGGTATCTGCACTTTTCTTCCGAAAAGCGACTTTCAGCATTTTTACTCACTAACTATAATGATTTAAGCCAAATAATATTTATTAAGGTCAATTATGGAATCATTTCCAAATTATCATAATTAATTCACTAATTACCTTAATTAGCGGTGCGGGTTCTTACATTCACACCACCTTTTTAAGGATTTTGTCCTCAAAATTAGAAACATACATGTCTCGAAAGTCGGGATACTGCCAGAGAAGCTCATCCTCACGCTCCCACGTGCACTCCTCAGGACTACGCCCAGTCCACTGCACCTTGACCATCGAAATAGTCTTGCTTCGAAGCTGTTTCTCGCCTCAATCGAGAATCTTGAGTGATCCGACGGGAGTCTTTAGGTTCTCCCGAACCTCCACATCATCAGGTTGCACCACGTGCGAAGGATCTGCGATGTACCTTCGAAGCTAAGACACATGAAACACGTCATGGATGTTGGCTAGGTTCGGAGGTAAGGCAAGTCGATAGGCAACAGGTCCTACTCTACCAAGGATCTGGTAGGGCCCAATGAATCGCTGGCTCAACTTCCTCACTCCGAGTGCCCGCCCAACACCGGTGACAGGTGAAAGTCTCACAAACACGTGCTCGCCCTCACTGAACTCCAGTGGACGATGCTTGACATCCTAGTAGCTTTTCTGGCGATTCTGCGCCTGCTTCAACTTTTCCCTGATCATCTGGATCTGCTGGGTAGTATCTTGGACAAAGTCCAAGCCAAATAGCTCTTTATCTCCAACCTCGGACCAGCAAGTAGGAGTCCGACACCTCCTACCATACAGCGCCTCGTAGGGTGCCATGCCCAGGCTAGCATGAAAACTGTTGTTGTACGAGAATTCTACCAACGGAAGGTACCTATCCCATGCTGAACCCTGCTCCAACGTGCAAGCTCTCAGCATGTCCTCCAATGTCTGGATGGTCCGCTCAGTCTGTCCGTCAGTCTGAGGGTGATAGGCGGTACTCAATCTCAACTGCGTACCAAAGGCCTCCTGCAGCGCCTCCCAAAACCGAGTTGTGAACTTCGGGTCCCTATCACTGATGATACTCTCGGGCACCCCGTGAAGCCTCACAATCTCGCGGACATATAGCTTGGCCAACTGCTCTGTAGTGAAGCTCACCTTCACTGGAAGAAAATGGGCAGACTTAGTCAATCTGTCCACAATGACCCAGATAGAGTCACAACCAGTCTGAGTTTTGGGCAATCCCACCACGAAGTCCATCGAAATACTCTCCCACTTCCACTGTGGAATCTCCAGAGGTTGAAGCTTACCAGACGGTTTCTGGTGCTCGATCTTCACCTTCTGACATATAAGACACTTGGAGACGTAGACCGCTATGTCCTTCTTCATGCCCGGCCACCAAAAATTTCTTTTTAAGTCCTGGTACATTTTTGTAGCACCAGAGTGGATAGTAAACTGGCCCTTATGAGCCTCTGCCATAACCTCCTCAGTCAATGGCCCTCGAGGAATAACAATCCTCTTCTGGAACAGCAATAAACCATCCTCGTTCCAAGACACACCGTCCTGGTTCTTCACATAATCTAGGCACTCTCTTTGTACTTGCGCCTCTTTAATCTTTTCCATCAGCTCATTAATCACTTCTGCTGTTTTCATCTCAAGTAGTGCGCCCCCAAACAAGGAGTTCACTCTCAAGTCTCTGAACTTTTCAATCACCTCATAGTCGCTCATCATCAAACTGGATAAGCTCACGGATTTCCGACTCAAAGCATCGGCTACGACATTGGCCTTGCCGGGGTGATACCTCAACTCAAAGTCGTAGTCCTTCAAGAACTCCATCCATCTCCGCTGTCTCATGTTCAACTCCTTCTGGTCAAACAGATACTTCAGGCTCTTGTGATCACTGAATACAGCAAACTTCGTGCCAAACAGGTAATGCCTCCAAATCTTGAAAGCAAAAGCAATGGCTGCCAACTCCAAGTCGTGAGTCGGGTAGTTCTCCTCATGAGGTTTCAACTGTCTTGAAGCATAAGCAACAGCTTTCCCTTTCTGCATCAACACACAGCCTAGCCCTTTACCAGAGGCATCGCAGTATAACTCAAACTGCTCCGCAGGATCAGGAAAGACTAACACAGGAGCAGTAGTCAGTCTCTCCTTCAACTCCTGGAAGCACTCCTCACATTCATGTGTCCACACGAATGGAGTCTCCTTTCGGGTCAGGCAAGTCATCGGTAGCACCATCTTGGAGAATCCCTCTATGAACCTCCTGTAGTACACTGCCAAACCCAAGAAGCTTCTCACTTCTGTAACCGTCTTGGGCCTCTCCCAATCCATCACGGCCTCAATCTTGTTAGGATCAACTGCAACTCCATCAGCAGAAATCACATGACCCAGAAATTTCACCGTCTTGCGGCAAAACTCACATTTTGACGGCTTAGCATATATCTTTTTCTCTTTTAACACTTGCAAAACAATCTTCAAGTGCTCAGCATGCTCCTCCTCCGTCTTGGAGTAAATTAAGATGTCGTCAATGAAGACGATCACAAACTGATCCAGGTACGGCTGGAAGATCCTGTTCATGTAGTCCATGAACACAGCGGGTGCATTGGTGAGTCCAAACGGGATCACCAAATACTCATAATGCCCGTACCTTGAGCGAAACGCGGTCTTCGGAACATCCTCCGGCTTTACCCGTATCTGATGGTAACCAGATCGGAGATCAATTTTGGAATATACGCAAGCACCCCTGAGCTGATCCAGCAAGTCATCAATGCGTGGAAGAGGATACTTGTTCTTGATTGTCACCTTGTTCAACTGTCTGTAGTCGGTGCACAACCGCATAGTCCCAACTTTCTTTTTCACAAAAATGACCGGTGCTCCCCAGGGAGACACACTCGGCCGAATGAAATCATTCGCTGAAAGCTCCTCAATATGCTTCTTCAGCTCCGCCAACTCCGGTGGCGACATCCGGTATGGAGCCAATGAGATAGGCCCCACACCAGGCAATAAATCTATGGAGAACTCTATCACCCTCTGCGGTGGAAACTCAAGAATCTCCTAGGGAAACACCTCAAGGAATTCCCTCACCACAGGAAGGCCAGTGAGATCCTCCTGTGTCCCACTCACCAAACCTCCCAACATAACATAGCCAAATGCCCCTGCTCTCAAGGCTCTCCTCGCCTGTAGGACTGAAATGAACGGTGAGGAACTGGCTATGGACCCACCCGGAGACAACACCACTATCTTGGCACAACAATCAATCAATGCACAGTTTCTGGACAACCAATCCATGCCCAGAATAATGTCCAGGTTGGCCATCGGCAATCCTATCAGATCTACCGAGAAGTCACGACCATCCCACTGAAACGCTATACCGCGATGTACAGTGGAGGTCAAGCATTTTTCTCCGGTGGCGGTGGTCACCCGCATCGGTGGAGAAAGCACATCACTGGGAAACTCAAGCCCCACAGCAATAGGGGTAGCAACAAAAGAGTGCGTTGCCCCGGAATCAAACAATACGTCAACAGCTGAACCACCAATGGTAACAGTACATCTGACCAGGTTCGGAGCTCTGTCCGACTGCTGACGATCAAGTGTGTATACTAGCCCCGTAGTAGGTGGCACTGCTAGCGCTCCAGTAGGAACCATCTGCAATGGCACAGCCTGCACTGCAGCAACTCTCGCCGTCGGGCAATCTCTGGAGTAGTGGCCCTCCTTGCCACACTGAAAGCAAATCAGCTGACAGGTAGCACACGGCCCAAAATGTGACTTCCCACATCCCGAGCATCTGGGAGCAGGAGGTCTAGCTGCGCTACCCTGAGTAGAAGTCTTTTTGAACTGATTTGGCGCTTGCTTAGCCGCCAACTGTTTGCCCTTGCCTTTATTTCCAAGCTTCCTATCTCTCTAGGAAGCGGAACCACCAGTACCCTGTGGCACCTCAATCTTGGCCTGACTCGCACGGCAGTAGTCCTCAATGTCGCGGCATTGCTGTACTAAAGCTCTGAAGTCTCTCGAAGTAGAACCAGCAAGATGTCCAACAATGTCCTCATTAAATCCCCTCCGGAACTTAGCAGCAAGAAAAATAGGAGTCGGTCTCGCCATACGGAAATGAGCAAACTTGACCAGCTCATTAAACTTGGCCAGGTACTCGTCCACAGACAATGAGCCCTGCACCAAACGATCAAACTCTCCCTGCTTCTTTTCCTGAGAGTCATATGGAAAGTACTGACCCAGAAAACACTCCTCAAAGAATGGCCACGTCATCACACGGCCCTGCATCTCGTAGATGTGAGAAATGTTGGTCCACCACTCATGGGCCTCACCCTCCAACATGTAAGTGGCAAACATCAGCTTCTGCGGATCGGTACACTGCATGATCCGGAAGATCTTGTCCAACGCCTGTAACCATCTGGCAGCAGCGATGGGATCATATGATCCGTCGAAAGAAGGTGGCTTATGCTTGCGGAAAGCATTCAGCCTGCGGTCGATCTCGTCACGATCCTCAGCAAATACGGGTATGGTCTGCAAAGCCCCCGTCAAATGACTGCCCTCACCCATCTGACTCTGGGTGTCCTCCTGTTGACTAGGCGGAGGTGGAGGCGGTGGCGGCGGTGGAGGTGGTGGAGGACACTGGCCAGCAGCAGGACCAGCCCTCAACTCCTCCAACATGACCCTCATCATAGTCATGTTGGCCATCCGGTTCTCCTCCAGAACCTCAGCAGTGGCTCGTCGGTTCGCCTCTCTGATGGCGTCCAGCATCGCCTGGTTTGCCAATCTCGTGACCTCCTGGTCGGCTAGTCGGACCCCCTGCATCTCAACTAATGCAGCCAGGATAGGATCCGATTGATCCTCGCTCGTACTAGGGTTCCTCTTTGGTGGCACCATGACTCTGCACAAGTTACAGAAAGAATGAGTTGATCAGGCCCACGCCATGTGGTCACATATGCATTATCATAATACACACCAATCAGAGAGAACACAAAGTAGACACGCAACGAAACATCCTAAGTTATTGCAATACATACAGGCTTTTCCCTAGAAAGTGCTTTGATACCATAAAATGTAACAGCCCGTGTTAACCCAGATTGTTAACATACTATCGTATTAAGCCACGCTTAATTAAAATGCGGAATAACTTTTTCTTTAATTCAATTATGACTTCATTAACTTTAGCCAACTTGATTACTTAATCAATTTCATAAAATACTTCCTGTATGTAAATTTGCAAGACAACTAACTGTAATACTTCATATATAAGTAATAAGTGGGTATCTAAAGCCACAGGACTACAACACATAGCCTGGGTCAAAATCCTGATACTTTAATTACAACTTAAATAAAAGATAATAACCAATCCATGTGGCATGGACAAACCCCATGCTCACCAAATAAGGCACAATGCCCAACAACAGTCTCAACATAAACTTAACAGAAAACATGACAGCAGTCAACATCCAGCATGTCAGGATATCACAAATATCAACTCAGCTCTGGCCTCCTGCCACCTGAGCCCTCAACATTACCTGATCCTGAAATAAGCGTCCCCAAACGTGGGGTGAGATCTCTAAACAAGAAATCTCAGTAAGACAAGGGGTCCTCAAGGATCTTCCACCTCAAGCTCACTTACATGTGTAATATAAGTTCAAAAACAGTATTTACAATATAAGTTCCAAAACTATGCAATGCAGCAGATATTCATGCCATGTGTGTTTATCAAATCTACTGGCCAGAGAAATGCAGGAATACGTCTAAACCCACATGAGTACAAGGAACACCGCTTGCACCTCACCCACAGCCTCACCATCTTGTATGTACTACATACTCAGGCTTACTGTATAGGTGGACACCACATGCATATCATAAAAGCACATTGCGTATAATAGCTCAACAGCATTTCCAAAACATCAAAGCATGTAACACAGCATACATAAACCACATCCCCATGGGACATGGTGGAACCACAAAATGGCTAAATCGAGGACACGAAAG
>JAVKPL010000526.1:0-15306 GCA_032173675.1 Gastrolobium villosum
TGACCTCATCGCGCACCCACTACCGGAACTAGAGACGCCGAAAAATGATTTCTGAAAATGCTGTCGTCGGGTATTAATTCTCCCATAGCCAATCTGAGATAGGGCCCGGTTCTCTTAGTCAAGAAAAAGGACGGTACATGAGGTTTTGTTACTATAGGGCTGAACTTGTCATCACTATCAAGGATAGTTTCCCAATCCCTACCATTGACGAGTTAATCGATGCTAACTACATGGTAGACTATTTTTTTCCCGGCTCTGATCTCAGATCTGGTTTCCACCAAATCCGCATGCACTCCCACCAGATATACATAAGACAAAATTTCGCACACATCCCGGTCATGTACGAGTTCCTCGGTGATGCCCTTTGGCTTGAGCAATGCTCCGTCAACCTTTCAAGCTACTATGAATCAGGTTTTCTCCTGCCTATTTGCGTAAGTTTCTCCGCGTGGTGTTCTTTCAGTCACACCCCATCTATAGCCCATCAGCATCCCTCCATTGGGATCACCTCACGACAGTTTTGGCTACTCTACGGGCTCACTCCCTATATGCTAAACTCTCCAAATGCGGTTGCCTACCTTCTATTATATTTTTTGGGCCATATCATTTCGGGATCAGGTTGTAACCAGACCCCATCAAACTGCAAGCAATTTCTGATTGGCCAACTCCATCTACAGTTCATCCGGGCATTTTTGGGTTTATCTGGCTATTATAGAAAGTTTATTCGCCACTATGCCTCCATTGCCGCCCCCCTCACTGATCTACTCTCTAAGTCCGGTTTTCATCGGAATTTAAAAGCTGATTGTGCTTTTCGGGACACCTCTTAGTTAAAGATCAAATTGCTCCCATTTTGGGCCTCCCCAATTTCACTCAACCCTTTGTGATGGAAACAGACGCTTCAGGTGTGGGTATTGGAGCCGTCCATCTCCAGAATGATAAACCACTGGCTTTTTACAGCCGCAAGTTAGCCCCCATGATGCAGGGTAAGTCAACATATGCTCGTGAAATGTTTGAAATTACGGCGGCGGTTTCTAAGTGGCGTCAATATTTGTTAGGTTCGCCCTTTGTGATTCGTAAAGATCACAAGAGCCTTCACAATTTGATGAAACAAGTTATACAGACCCCGGAGCAACAACAGTTCCTCTCTAAGTTATTGGGGTATGATTATACTATTGTCTATAAATCCGGCAAAGCAAACATAGTCGCCGACGGATTGTCTAGACAAATGGAGGGCACCTCTGTTACCCAGGCCCCTCACTTGGCAGCCATCACTGGCCCATCGTTAAATTTCACTACCGTGTTACAGTCAGAATTGCTTACAGACCCATACACTACCAACATCATACACGAATTAAAACACAATCCCAGCCTATGGCCAGATTGGCAGTACAAAAATCAACTGCTATTCTACAAACACCGCATCTATTTGCCCTCTGCTTCCGCCATAATTCCTCATTTACTTCACGAAGTCCATGATGCCAAGCAAGGTGGTCACTCGGGTGTTACCGCCACTGTTCACCGCCTGACCCGCAATTTTTCCTGGAAAGGAATGCACAAAACTGTGAAAGATTACATCTCTAAATGTGAGATCTGTCAAAAACTCAAACCATCTACCCATGCCCCGTTTGGACTCCTCCAACCCTTGCCTACCCCAGATTCCCTATGGACGGATGTTACTATGGATTTTATAACACACTTACCCGTGTCCTCTGGTTTTAGTTCCATCTTCGTCGTCGTTGACAGGTTCTCAAAAGCAGCTCACTTCAGTCCCCTTCCAGCCCATTATTCGGCCTCCAAAGTAGCCTCCATTTTTTGGGACAGTGTGGGTAAACTGCATGGTCTTCCCCACACTATTATCTCTGATAGGGACCCCATTTTCCTCAGTGATTTCTGGAAAAACCTTTTTTGGCTGCAAGGTACAACACTCAAGTTTAGTTCTTCATACCACCCACAAACGGACGGACAAACAGAAAGGGTTAACAGGTGCTTAGAATCTTACCTTAGGGCTTTCACACATTCACACCCTCATACATGGTCGGGTTTCCTCAGCTGGGCCGAATACCACTATAACACCAGCTATCACCATTCCACGGGCTTCTCTCCGTACGAGGTTATGTATGGCAAGCCTCCGCCGGACCTGGTAGCCTATTGTTTGGGCTCTTCCCCTAATGAGGCCGTCGATTCTACCCTGGCAGCTAGACACACAATTTTACAAGCATTAAAAGAAAATCTACAGAAATCACAACAAATGATGAAGGCCCAAGCCGACAAGAAACGTAAAGATTGGAACTTTACCGTTGGCGATCTCGTTTTGCTCCGACTTCAGCCCTATCGTCAGGTTTCCGTTCACCGTCGCTCATCCCAGAAGCTGAGTTTGCGTTATTACGGACCCTTCGAAGTCTTGAACAAGATAGGTAAGGTTGCATACCGCCTCAAGCTTCCACCTTCTTCATGGATCCATGATGTTTTTCATGTGTCCCTGCTCCGTCCGTTCAAACCAGGTCACCACTATCAGATCCACCACCTTCCGGACACACCAGCCGCAACACCACTCGCTCTGACACCGTGTGGAGTGATAGCCACCAGATCCGTCTGGCGAAGGAGTACCTTGATCCCTCAGGTCCTGGTCCAGTGGCTCGGGCTACCACCGGAGGACTCGACCTGGGAAGACCAGGCGACCCTACTTCAAGGAAACCCGCGTTGGGCACCCAACGTCGACGCCCTCGACCATGACCGCCACGTATCGGATGGAACACCAGCAGGTATGGTGGACAACAACGGACTCATGCGTCCTGTGCCTGAGAGAGAGAACAAGAGGAGGAAGAGTCTTTTGGAACTACAGTCGTTCAAGAGACTGATCTTAGTGGGAATCCAAAGCCAACTACACCATTTAATGCTGGTCAGCCTCGTTCCACTTCCCCATTACATCTAACGGTTGCTTCTCATCCGCTAGTTCCAATGCGTTCTCAGCCATTGGATCCCACCGTCCAACACTTAATGCCTCCACCAACTACTCCAGCTGTTGCTCCGCGTTGTCCCCAATGTCATCAGCCTCGAGGACGAGTCTGCTCTTGCAGATGTGGGGCTTGTTACGGGCTCCTCCAACGTCACAATGGGTGTAAGGCTGAGAGATAGGTCACAAATAAGGCAGCCCAAGAAGCTTACAGATTATATAGTGGGCTAGTAATGTTTTAGGCCCGTTTTGTTATTTTTATTTCTGTATTGTTTTGGCCCATATCGTGCCATCTTGTCTTTTGTCTATTTTAGGTCACAAAGAGTAAAGGAAAGGATATGTTTAAAGTAAAACTCTCTCTCTACCTCTCTTCCTTCTTCTCTCATCTCTCTTTTCTCCTCTCTTCTAATCTGTCTAAAATTCATCAAAGGTTACAACGTAGGGGTGTTCATCAACCAATCCAAACTGATTCAAACCGCGGTGACCAAACTGAAAAACTGATAACCGAATAAACCGAAAACCGAAAAACCAAAAACCGAAAAAAAATCGAAAATTTTAATTGGATTGGATTGGATTTCGGATTGATTGATGAAAACCGATCCAATCCAAACCGATCCAATATATTAATTTCCTTCTACATACTGGGGTATTTCTCCAATCATAGCCCACAAATTTCTAAACCCAAGACCTATTAACCCATCAACAAAACCTAAGAAAAAATTTATTCACTTCTCATTAACAAAATTTTACCTATGTAGAGCTTCATATGTAAAAAAAAAAAACTAAATTATCATTTCCTAATGCTTTTGTATTTCATTTTTTTTATAAAGCCTATACAAAAGATGTTATTTGCACAATAATCATGAAACAAATTTTAATATTTTTAAAATATCGAAAACCGATCCAATCCAAACCGTAAAAAAAATGGATTGGACTGGATCAGATTTGAAAAAAAATTCAAATCGAATGGATGATTACATTATCAAATTGAAAGGATTGGATCAGATGATTTTTACTTTCAAAACCGATCCAATCCAGACCACGAACATCCCTACCAATACGTGGAGTAACCGACCCATAATCCGGACAAAATTCTTCCGAGTTAACTCAATCAGTTCCCCGGCTAGTGATTCCCAAATATACAAACCCGAACACTATTTTTAAAGAATCCATTACCATCAGTTTTTCCTTTTCTTGCTCCACAAAACCTAACCAAACCATGGTTAAAAAAGCTGGTCCAGAGGTAACCATAGTCCACAGTTGACAGCACAATGCGCAACCAAGATGCTCTCTTGGGCTGTCAGATTTCATCTCAACCCCTCCATCGACTTTATTATTAGCCTAACATTAAAATTAGGGTTCATTACGCATTATCTACCAAAAGCAAGGTTTTTTCTTTCATACGAATCTTTCCCCTCAAATCTCCACCTTTGCAGTTTTCGCAATTCTTTTGATGTTGGAGATGGAACGCGTCTTCGAATTTCCTCATACTCACATGGATAGACGCCCAAAAAAGAGAGCGCGGTTGGGCTGGGACGTTCCTGAGGTCCCAAAGGTAACTTCTTTTTCCTGATCCTAAAATCTCAGATCTGATATTTTTTTTTTCTTGTGGTTTTTTTTTTTTGGCTTTAGATCTGGTGGAATTTATATAGTTTAGGTATGTATGATTCAGGTAACGTTGCTTCTTTTGTCTCCCCGGATTTATGGGACAATTTTTCTGTTTTGTCTGATGGATCTCTTAGGTTTTGGTCTTTTGATTAATATTATGGATCTGGATATGGATAAATAAATTGATTTATTTTTCGGTCCTATTTGGCTTCATTTATTTTGTTTTCTGTGATTATCGTATGTTAAATTGTGCTATTTGTGATCGTTGGCATACCAGTATTTATCTATGGTTTCTGTATATCAGTATAGAACTGGCTTTGATGAATTTAATATCGTTTGTAGAGGGATGAAGTTTGGTATCCCTTTTACAGTTTTTATCCTTGCTCTAAGACTTTTATTGCCACGAATCATTGTGTTTCAATGTATATCTAGCTTTTGTTATATCTGTTTGTGATTTATATCGTCGGATCTTCTCATAAAATTTCATATGTCAATATTTGTAATAAACCTTTTGATGTCATCATTTGTAAACATTATGAGCTGTTGAATAAGACCTGATATCAGGAATATGGAATTTGAAGAATGAACAACCTGTCCATTGTATTATGATGTGTATTATGTCATACTTGTTTGAATAATTAATTTTTATGTGATGCTTTGAATGATTAATTTATGTGTACTAGAACATGGTTGTTTATTTTGCGCTTGGCAATTTTTTTTTTCACAATCTGAGATGGTGGCAAGGGCATAGGTGAGAGTTCCTGACAGGGATGAATTTTTTTTTTTAACTCTTGGGTGGTACTGGTACATGAATGGATGGTTATCTGTAGGCTCAGTTAGGATTGTTTTGTGGACAAGAGGTTGGGACTATTTCAAGGTATGCTCCTTCAAGGGGTCACTCAGAACATGCCACTAGTTCTCTATTTGTTAAGGGTGTTGCTCGAAATGGTTCTCCCCCTTTGCGCGATGATGACAAAGATGGGCATTACATGTTTGCGCTTGGAGAAAATTTAACTTCTCGCTGTAATTACACTTTACCATTATTAAGAAATTTACATTCATATATGTCATGGTCAAATCCTTAGTTTATTTTATTTTGTTAGACCTTTAATTCATTGCTTGCTAAACTCAGCATTTAGATGCATATGCATCCTCACTCCCTCAACTTTTAAATATAGATTTAGTTTCATGTATTTTTTTTAATTCTGTTTTAGTTGTAGGAATCTTATTATCGATGATCATTTTATCAGTCCTTAGGTATAGAAACATTTTGCATTATATGATGTAATGGATGCTGGATTTTGCTTCTTTGGCTAGGATTGCATCATTCATATTTGTTATTTTAATCATGGTTGCAGATAAGATCCATAGCAAAATGGGTGAAGGAACTTTCGGGCAGGTCTTGGAATGCTGGGACAGAGAAAGGAAGGAAATGGTTGCCATAAAAATTGTCCGTGGGATAAAGAAGTATTGTGAAGCAGCCATGATAGAAATTGAGGTGTTGCAACAGCTTGGGAAACATGATAAAGGAGGAAATCAGTAAGTAGTTTCAGTTTGATTTGGTCATCTATACTTGTGCATTGTGAAATCTTTGATTCCATTGCATTGGTTAAATGGGCTTATTCCTTGCAGTTGTGTGCACAAATATGGAACTGGTTTGACTATCGTAATCATATCTGTATTGTAAGTATTTGATTGATTTGTGATGGATTGATTTCCCCAATATACAAATAATTTGGGGGTTAAGACGATGGTGAATTTAAATGGTTTTAACAGATGTTTGAGAAACTTGGACCAAGCTTATACGATTTTCTTCGGAAAAACAATTATCGCTCATTTCCCATTGATCTTGTCCGTGAGATCAATGAGCTGTAATTGTTTTTCCGAAGAAAATCGTATAAGCTTGGTCCAAGTTTCTCAAACACCTGTTAAAATCATTTAAATTCACCATCGTCTTAACCCCCAAATTATTTGTATATTGGGGAAATCAATCCATCACAAATCAATCAAATACTTACAATACAGATATGATTACGATAGTCAAACCAGTTCCATATTTGTGCACACAACTGCAAGGAATAAGCCCATTTAACCAATGCAATGGAATCAAAGATTTCACAATGCACAAGTATAGATGACCAAATCAAACTGAAACTACTTACCGATTGCCTCCTTTATCATGTTTCCCAAGCTGTTGCAACACCTCAATTTCTATCATGGCTGCTTCACAATACTTCTTTATCCCACGGACAATTTTTATGGCAACCATTTCCTTCCTTTCTCTGTCCCAGCATTCCAAGACCTGCCTGAAAGTTCCTTCACCCATTTTGCTATGGATCTTATCTGCAACCATGATTAAAATAACAAATATGAATGATGCAATCCTAGCCAAAGAAGCAAAATCCAGCATCCATTACATCATATAATGCAAAATGTTTCTATACCTAAGGACTGATAAAATGATCATCGATAATAAGATTCCTACAACTAAAACAGAATTAAAAAAATACATGAAACTAAATCTATATTTAAAAGTTGAGGGAGTGAGGATGCATATGCATCTAAATGCTGAGTTTAGCAAGCAATGAATTAAAGGTCTAACAAAATAAAATAAACTAAGGATTTGACCATGACATATATGAATGTAAATTTCTTAATAATGGTAAAGTGTAATTACAGCGAGAAGTTAAATTTTCTCCAAGCGCAAACATGTAATGCCCATCTTTGTCATCATCGCGCAAAGGGGGAGAACCATTTCGAGCAACACCCTTAACAAATAGAGAACTAGTGGCATGTCCTGAGTGACCCTTTGAAGGAGCATACCTTGAAATAGTTACCTCTTGTCCAAAAAACAATCCTAACTGAGCCTACAGACAACCATCCATTCATGTACCAGTACCACCCAAGAGTTAAAAAAAAAATTTCATCCCTGTCAGGAACTCTCACCTATGCCCTTGCCACCATCTCAGATTGTTAAAAAAAATTGCCAAGCGCAAAATAAACAAGCATGTTCTAGTACACATAAATTAATCATTCAAAGCATCACATAAAAATTAATTATTCAAACAAGTATGACATAATACACATCATAATACAATGGACAGGTTGTTCATTCTTCAAATTCCATATTCCTGATATCAGATCTTATTCAACAGCTCACAATGTTTACAAATGATGACATCAAAAGTTTTATTACAAATATTGACATATGAAATTTTATGAGAAGATCCGACGATATAAATCACAAACAGATATAACAAAAGCTAGATATACATTGAAACACAATGATTCGTGGCAATAAAAGTCTTAGAGCAAGGATAAAAACTGTAAAAGGGATACCAAACTTCATCCCTCTACAAACGATATTAAATTCATCAAAGCTAGTTCTATACTGATATACAGAAACCATAGATAAATACTGGTATGCCAACGATCACAAATAGCACAATTTAACATACGATAATCACAGAAAACAAAATAAATGAAGCCAAACAGGACCGAAAAATAAATCAACTTATTTATCCATATCCAGATCCATAATATTAATCAAAAGACCAAAACCTAAGAGATCCATCAAACAAAACAGAAAACTTGTCGCATAAATCCGGGGAGACAAAAGAAGCAACGTTACCTAAATCATACATACCTAAACTATACAAATTCCACCAGATCTAAAGCCAAAAAAAAAAAAAAAACCACAAGAAAAAAAAATATCAGATATGAGATTTTAGGATCAGGAAAAAGAAGTTACCTTTGGGACCTCAGGAACGTCCCAGCCCAACCGCGCTCTCTTTTTTGGGCGTCTATCCATGTGAGTATGAGGAAATTCGAAGACGCGTTCCATCTCCAACATCAAAAGAATTGCGAAAACCGCAAAGGTGGAGATTTGAGGGGAAAGATTCGTATGAAAGAAAAAACCTTGCTTTTGGTAGATAATGCGTAACGAACCCTAATTTTAATGTTAGGCTAATAATAAAGTCGATGGAGGGGTTGAGATGAAATCTGACCGCCCAAGTGTCAGCTCAAGAGAGAATCTTGGCTGCGCATTGTGCTGTCAACTGTGGACTATGGTTACCTCTGGACCAGCTTTTTTAACGATGGTTTGGTTAGGTTTTGTGGAGCAAGAAAAGGAAAAAACTGATGGTAATGGATTCTTTAAAAATAGTGTTCGGGTTTGTATATTTGGGAATCACTAGCCGGGGAACTGATTGAGTTAACTTGGAAGAATTTTGTCCGGATTATGGGTCGGTTACTCCACGTATTGGTAGGGATGTTCGTGGTCTGGATTGGATCGGTTTTGAAAGTAAAAATCATCTGATCCAATCCTTTCAATTTGATCATGTAATCATCCATTCGATTTGAATTTTTTTTCAAATCTGATCCAATCCAATCCATTTTTTTACGGTTTGGATTGGATCGGTTTTCGATATTTTGAAAATATTAAAATTTGTTTCATGATTATTGTGCAAATAACATCTTTTGTATAGGCTTTATAAAAAAAAATTGAAATACAACAGCATTAGGAAATGATAATATAGTTTTTTTTTTTTTTACATATGAAGCTCTACATAGGTAAAATTTTGTTAATGAGAAGTGAATAAATTTTTTCTTAGGTTTTGTTGATGGGTTAATAGGTCTTGGGTTTAGAAATTTGTGGGCTATGATTGGAGAAATACCCAAGTATGTAGAAGGAAATTAATATATTGGATCGGTTTGGATTGGATCGGTTTTCATCAATCAATCCGAAATCCAATCCAATTAAAATTTTCGATTTTTTTTCGGTTTTTGGTTTTTCGGTTTTCGGTTTATTCGGTTATCAGTTTTTCAGTTCGGTCACCGCGGTTTGAATCAGTTTGGATTGGTTGATGAACACCCCTACGTATTGGTACTTGAGGTGGTACTTGAGTTTGGATTGGTTGAGTTAACATGCATCGGCCTTCAAAGGCCAGTTTACTTTCAAGTGGTATCAGAGCCCGGTTGCTTTACCATCGGCGGGTGATGGTACCTTGTTTGTGAAAGGAGTTTTTCACGGTCAAAATCTTTAAAGGGTTAAAGTTTAAATTCTGCATATGGATTTTGAATCACAAATCCTTTAAAGTGTTAAAGTTTTTGTTTTTATGAACATGTAAATTTGATTCTGTGTTCATAAAACATTATGCATCATGGTTTAGTTTCTTTTTCTTTATGAAAGTTTTAAAAGGAACACCCTTTTTGAAAGGGTAGATTCGGCCATGGAGGGTACTAAGAGTACCTTGAATGATTTCTTATTTTTCTCCATGAATTGTGTCATGTTTATATGCATGAAATTTTGTGACAAAATTTATCATATAGTCACCTATATGATTCGGCCATGAAGGAGTTTGTGGCTACATGCATGGTTTAATTTTGTTTTCTTTAAGAAAGAATTAACAAAATTTGAATTAAAATTGTTTTTGAATTCGGCCAATTGAGAAATTTAAGATTATGAATCTTGATGTTATTTTGATGTTTAAATGTTAAATGTCAAAATATATGTGAAAATATTATGTGATAATATAATATTTGTGTTTGCAAGTTTTGAACTTTTCAGGTACAAACAGGAAGGGGATGGTCATGGTGCCCAGATTTGAATTTTTTTTGAATTTTAAATTAATGTGTAATCGCGCCCTTTAATTTACAAGTGTATTTGTAATTTAAATTTTGTAATTTTGTCCCTCCAAAGATGTTTTGGAGTTTCTTTAATTATGTGTAATTAGAGAAATAGGCTAGTGGCGTATAGACGACAAGCGGCCGTTGCTTAAAGAAGCAAAAAGGACAAAAGCGCGAGCACCATGTCTATCTCAATATAAACTGTTTATATGCATGTATGATTAGAACGTCTAGTATGCATGAATTGGGCAAACCGCGTTTTGTATGGTTATTATGTTTGTCCAATAGCGACTTGTGTATACTGATAGATGTTTGACATAGGTAACGACTAGCATGATAACTTATAACATGCGTTTGATGGGACCTAATTAACCCTAAAATAAAAGGAACCCTTAAAAGGAATAAATAATTAAGTGTATGATTACCTCCCACCACCAATGCTACTCAAAACTCTTCTACATAGTGGTGCTTCACAACTCAGTTGGGACCCACTGTCTCGATGAGCTAGAGTAGTGTTTGAAGTGTAAGAGACTTAGGGTGCTGGTTTAATGCTTAACTAAGACATAAGTTGCAGGCACAGCCGGGCTTATGTGCTTAGGGTAATGGTGCTAGGTTGGTTACATGAGATGCACCACTAAGTGACAAAGAGTTGTCAACCTAATGTTAAGAGAGGGTATGAGATACTGTTGATAAAGATCAACCCATTATTTAAATTAATCTTGCGGTCTCAGACGGAGATTAAAATAAATAATCGCACTCTTAATCCCACTAAGGTAAAATCTAAAGTAGATTAACCCTAAGTCAAATAGGAAGGGTCATTGACTTAGATAAAATAGTGGGAGGGGCAAATTATTTAAAGTCTTTAATAATTTGCTTTTAACTACATAACCGTATATTAACTAAAACTATCTTTAAATCTCTTTCAGCTTATAGTATGACTAATCCACTGTCACTGCGTTCAATACTCGATACGAATAAACTGACCGGTATCAGAACCTAAGAATTGTTCTAAGGGCCGAAAAGATTGCCTACGTTTTAGATGCTGTAATACCCGTAGCTCCACGGGAAGGGGAAGAAGGGTTTGCGAAATTTGATTTCGTAACCCATCAACAGCACTTGGATGACAATGTGATGACATTATGCATCATGTTGGCATCCATGTCGCCTGAACTGCAAAAGCAGCATGAGCATATGGATGCTCCCTCTATTATCGTACATCTCAAGGAGTTGTATGATATTAAAGGCAGGCATGAGAGGTATGAGGCCTCAAGAGAACTGTTCTCTTGTAGGATGACTGAGAGCATGTCTGTTGGCAGCCATGTTCTCAAAATGATTGGGCTGATTGAGAAGCTAGGAAACCTAGGCTTCATCATGGATGCCGAGCTAAGTAATGACTTAGTCCTCACCTCACTTCCACCTTCCTTCAGTCAATTCATCATGAATTACAATATGCATGGGATGCAAGTGAGCTTGCCTGAGTTGTTAAGCATGTTAACAACAACTGAAGTGTCTATCAAGAAGGATAGGACACAGGCTCTTTTGATTGGTGGGCCTAGCAAGGCCAAGGGAAAAGGTAATGAGCCTGCAAAAGGTGACCCCCTTAAGCCCAAAGGAAAATCCAAGAAGAAGAAGGGCAAGAAGAAGGGTAAGAAGGCACCTAAGGACAAGGGTGATGCTGAGTGCTTCCATCGTGGCAAGAAAGGCCACTGGAAGAGGAATTGTCCAGACTACCTGAACAATGTGAAGGACAAGAAGCACGGTGATGCTTCTGCCTCAGGTATTTTCATTATTGAGATAAATTATTCTTATGCTAATCCAACCTCATGGGTATTGGATACCGGATGTGGTTCTCATATCTGCAATATGTTGCAGGTACTTAGGAGCCCAAGGAGATTGGATAGAAACGAGGTGGATCTCCGCGTTGGTAATGGAGCAAGGGTTGCTGCTCATTCAGTTGGAGATGCTGACCTTATTTCGCCTACGGGCCTTTTATTGCATTTGAATAATTGTCTTTATGTTCCGCATATTTCTAGAAACATTATTTCAATTTCTTGTTTAAAACAAGATGGTTATACTTTCAGTATTAGGGATGGTACTTTTTCTATCATTTTGAATGATATGGTTTATGGTACTGCTTCTTTAATAAATGGATTGTATGTGTTGGAAATGGGAAATGAAGTGCTCAATATAGATGAGAAACGACCTAGGACGGATAATCAATCTTATCTTTGGCACTGTAGACTAGGGCACATAAATGAAACAAGATTGTCTAGGATGCATAGAGATGGATACATGGACTCCATGGATTTGGAATCCTATGGACAATGTGAATCTTGTCTAGCTGGGAAAATGATTCGACAAAAGCCCAAAGGGCTTGAGAGTCATAGGGCTAGTGAGTTATTAGAACTCATTCATACTGATGTATGTGGCCCAATGTCTATTGAGGCTAGAGGTGGATATTCCTATTTCATTACCTTTACAGATGACAAATCAAGATTTGGGTATATATACCTAATGAGATATAAATCTGAAGCTTTTGAAAAGTTCAAAGAGTTTAGGAATGAAGTGGAGAAACAGCGTGGCAAGATGATTAAGACATTACGATCAGATCGTGGTGGTGAATATTTTGAAATTTGGAATTTGAATTTTGAAATTCGAATTTTTAATTTGAAATTTGAAATTTGAAATTTGAATTTGGAATTTAAATTTTGAAATTCGAATTTTGAATTTGAAATTTGAAATTTGGAATTTTGAATTTTGAATTTGAATGTTCGAACATTTGAATTCAAGTGTTTGAATTCGAATTTGAATTGGCTTTGAAAAGATGTTTCATAACAAAAGGATAAGATAGGATCTTATTGGAACATATTCCTTGGATCAAGAAGCATCTTTGGAGCACATTCTTGGGTTGTTTGGGGCGCATAATTGAGTGATAAGAATGTCATCTTATCACTTAAAACAAAGCTTCATTCAGATTTGGTGGTTGAGGGAATCAGTGGGTGAGTTGATTCAAATTTTGAATGCAACTACTCAATATATTTGGACCCCTTTTAGGGCTGAATTATGCGCATGAAAAGTATACTATATGATAGTTTATGAATTTAAGTTTAAATTATTTTGAGCTTAGTTTCATGAGGATAAGATTGGAGGTTGTTGGCAAAATTGGTTTTGCAACAGCTCCACCTTATCCTCCCCTGATTCATGCGCAACTTTCAAAGAAGTTTGAAAGTTGGTTTTCATTTTTGAATGAATTAATTCTCTCTTCCTCTCCAAGGTGTGCGCATATATCACACTAGTTCCTCTCCTTAGGGTTTTGTAGAAAACCTAGCCTACTCTCCTTCATCTTATGCACCATTCTGTAGGGTAGTTCACTACATCTTTCCAAACAGAATACCTAGCCTCCACCTTCACCACTTGTGCGCATAGCAAGCCTCACTGTGGTGTTCATCTGGTGGCTTTCAAGAAGGAGTTCTTGCATCATTGACGAACGGTGGTGTGGATCACCATTAGAGGGTTTGAACCCTTCATGCCTGACATCTGATCTCCCTGACTGATCAGGCCAAAAAAAAGGTAACATCATGCTGTCTTAAAGCATGAACCTATGTGTGCATGTATGTTTCCGCAGTAAAAATTTTTTTTTTACACCTTACATGCATCGGCCTTCAAAGGCCAGTTTACTTTCAATTCCAAAACAGTCGCATCAATATTTAAACTCAAAACAGATGCTATCATATAATCGGAGTGCGTATATAACGCCAGAGTACTAATCAAGGTGCGTATATAATGCCAAAATACTAGTCAAGATGCGTATATAACGCCAAAGTAATGTACGTTCATAGCACTGCAGTGCACGTACTACTAACAAACACAGTGGAGATCCCATATGTCCCCAAAGGTGAATTCCACTGCGACCTATTCGAACTGAGCCACGATTCCGTTCCCTGGTACCGGAAGGATGCCTACATGATGCGAGCTCAAAAATATGCTTACTTTTATTATATACTTCGGTTTCCAAGATGAATGCATAATGTTGTATGCTATGACATGTTTGACTTCAAACACACATGAGAAATGCAGTTTTATGATGACCATGATCATGACTAGGTATCAGAATTAGAGTACCATGTTTATCATGGATTTTTAATACCAAAGTCGAATAACAAATACTTCCAAAACAGAATTCCCATCATGTCAAGTCCAAGGCAGATTGCGAATCATATTTAACAAAAATACGAATCCAAGGCACATGTGAGCAACAGTTCAAAATTCCATACACTAGCTAATATTCACAATAGGTCTCACCACCAAACACTTACCTTGACACTTTAGCTTTTTAGTCTAACATTCCAAAATCAGCCCAACGTCCTTGAGGCTTGAGGACCTAATCAAGAAGGTACCAAACAGAATTTTACTTTATTTTCCTTATAAATCACAAGGTTCCATTCGAAATTCATACTTCTAGTACCAAGTTCCTTTCATGACTTTAAACTAGACTTTACATGCTTCTAATTACAGATGTACTCCCTAACTTAATTGTCCAAATCTTTTTCTGATTAACTCTTTAATTTTGCTAATGGTTAACAAATGACATAAATATAAATCCCTATGCATTTAATTCGGTTGTCTTGACCATCAATTAGGTGCTACAATTTATTATTTACCAAGCATCTCCTACAATGTTTAGGGTGCGCTAAGGGAACTTAGAGCATGCTATCTACATAGATTATTAATATATACAAGACTTGATTCAAAACAGATTTCATGTTCTCTCCCTAATTTTTTTTTTGTCTTGATAATAATTTTACCAAGCGTTAACAATGATTGCGCTAAAGGCTCAAAGAATGCTGCCTATGTCAATTATAAATGCTTACAAGGCTTAACAATTTCCCCTAATCCAAGAAATAGTCTTTAATTCCACAAAATTACCTTTCAAGTTCCATATAACACCTCGTAAATTTAAATGTGAATTTATATGATATAATGTGGGTGAAAAAGGAGAGATTAGAGAAAATCCTGAAATTGGGGTCAAAATACGTATCAAGGGCAAAATGGTAATTTACCACACACGTAACCCGAGGCATGAAAAATTGAGTAGTAGATCTCAAATGATAAAAATAATG
>JAVKPL010000527.1:0-15056 GCA_032173675.1 Gastrolobium villosum
AATTTACATGTTATAGTTGGGGGTAATTCCGTACCTGTTACTAATTTTTTTATATGTAGGTTGTGTGGCAGCCATATGGAGAGTACCTGACAGCATTGTTTGTATCTAATCATGAGCGGTACTTATGGTTGGCCATTACTCCTATCATTTGCTTCCACACAGTTGAGTACGCTCAACCGGATAGATGTATGCGACAATTTGGTTTAGATCAGCCCATACCACGGAGACCAAGAAAGCTTAAGGGTGTTCATGATCTAACTCTGCGAGGGAAGAAGGATGATAATTGGGAGCGTAAGATGAGGGCCTTCATACATCGGTGGACGATCAGAGATACGTCCGTGCGTGTTCTCTCTCTCTCTGTACTTGTAGGGTTGATGTCCCCGAACCATGAGTACCTACACTGGTACAGACAGCGAGGGAAACGGTTCGTCGCCAGGAAAGCTGCAAGGGTTGGACGAGTAGTGAGTTTTGACAATTCAATTTTGAATATGATTATGTGTTTTATACATTTGTAATTAATATATGTTGTTTCTTTTCTTCATAGATTGATGGTTTGGAGATGATATATTTTGCGACTACTACGGATCAGTTCACTGCCTTTGGATTAGAGTGGGTCCATGACGAGATTGACAAAATTATTTCTATATTCAGAGAGTTGCACGAGTAGAGGAGCCGGGGCCAGAGGCTCCACCTACGCAGACTGTTGAGGAGCCCATGTTGTCCATTGAGGTGCCTAGTGGCAGGAAGGAAGGACATGGACTAGGACGACAGCGGGAATCAGTTCGAGCGATACCCGATCCTATTAATGTGCCTAAACCGCGCACTGATATGCAGGGTTGGTTTAGACCGCCAGTGTTGAGTCAAGCAGGTGGGCCACAGCCTATGTACCATGGTCCTCCTCAGCCGCATTATTATGATAGCCAGCCAGATACATCGTATTATCAGGGTTTTACACAGAGTGAGCAGGTTTATCAGGCTAGCCCCATGGCATGCGCATCTGGTGGGGTACCAGTGTCTCAGGATCCTTCCAGTAGTACAGAGTACCAGCCGTGGCATATGGAAGACGTAACGGAATGGACTCAGCAATTTATTTTGACCACAGACGGAGTGGGCGAGTGGCCTGCAGGTTGTGTGCCCGGTCACCATTTGTCATCGACTTCGCCGACTATGCAGCCAGTTACTGCACAGCATGATTTCATACCATCTTCGAGCAGTGGATATGTTGCCTCGGGACCTGGCATGTCTTGCATTACTCCACCAGCTCATGTTCCAGAGGCGGTTGATGAGGACCAGCCCGGACTTGAGGATCAGCCCGATCTTGAGGATCAGCCCGGTCTTGACGCATGGGGACAGGCTATAGAAACTCAGTCTAGGCGTCGATTACCCCCACGTCAGGCACGCGATAGGCCATGGCCTCGTTGGTCGTAGTTTTATTTATTGTACTTGTATAGACTGATGTATTGACATTATTTTGGGACTGTTGTTACTGTGCTATCACTAACTATTGTGGACTTTTTTTTGAACTGTTTTTTGAATAGTGTTATAAGCATGCAAGGAGTAAATGCTAATTTTTATGTTTGCAAAGACAGAGCGATACAATTTCATCAACAAGAATACTACAAAATCATTATAAAAGCTAATTTAAAATAAAACAGCATGTGATACAATTTAATTGGCAAAATAATTATTCCCGACGTACGATTATCATGCATTATCTCCACGGTTAGGACACGACCTACGATTGTGCCCGTGTTGCTTACAAAGACCACATAACCTGCGTGGTGTGATAGTTTCAACCTCATCCATCTCATTCCGTATTCTTGTAGACTTTGGACGACCTTTTGCCCGCAACATATTTTTATCCGGTATTACCACAGGACCTGCATTGGTGGAATTGCTTGCTCATTGCCGATTGGCTCCCATGGAAACGAGTACGCTTTTACCAAGTTTGATGTCTTCAATACATCATCTATATATTGTCTATAATTCCGACGGATGGATAATGCTGCAGCAACGGCGTGACTACAAGGATATTTAAATGCTCTAAATTGTCCACATTGGCATGTACGAGCAGCAAGGTTGACAGCATATGTCCTTTCAAATCCTGCATCCACCTCAAAAACAGTTTCATCAACATTATATGTACGCACAGTATGCATTGTTGCAACGGATTCATTATGTGACAATGCTTCAATCACATTTTTGCAATATGTATGACCAGATTCATCTTGTCTACAAGCAGATTGACCTCTTTCCACGCAATATTGGACCAATCTACTGTATGTAAATTTTACCAGACCAGTAATGGGCATGTTTCTTGCTCCCTTTAACACCCTGTTGATGGATTCTGCCAAGTTTGTTGTCATATGCCCAAATCTTCGTCCATCAAGGTCATGTGCACGCAACCACTTTTCCTTAGGGATAGCATCAATCCATTCAACTACCTGCCTGCTTGTGTCACGAAATCTTGCTAGGGACCTATCAAAATCCACCATGCAAGGAGTATATCCTGCGAACAATTAAAAAACACACAGTTTATGCTTAACAAAAAACTACAACATTCAGATATACTAATCATAGTGTGCAACATACCTATATTCATCAGGCTGGCCTTCAATTTGTCATTTCTAAATCGTTGATTAAAATTGCTTGCAACATGTCGTAGGCAAAACACATGAAATGCATGAGGTGCCTGCCATAGGGGATTATTTTCAACAGCCGATAATATACTAACATATCGGTCTAAAATTAGACATATATTCTGCGCTTGTGTGACGTGCAGACGAAGATTGGCAAGGAAGTATGACCAAGCCTCCAATGTCTCACCCTCAACAACGGCAAATGCAAGTGGCACACATTCATAATTACCATCTTGAGATGTGGCAATCAACAACTTTCCCTTATATTTTCCGTATAGATGAGTGCCATCAATTTGTATCATTGGTTTGCAAAATTTAAATGCCTCACAACATTGTCTAAAAGTCCAGAAACAACGAACAAATACATGTTTTCCGGGATCCAACTGCCCCGCAACAAAACAATCCTTTGTTTGAATATTGTAAAAGGAACCTGGTGCAAAACGAAGTATATATTCACACCACCTGGGTAAAAATGCATACGATTCCTCCCAATCACCATATAACATTGCCATGGCTTTCTGCTTTGCGTACCATACCTTTCTATATGAAACTTTGAATCCATATGAATGAGTTATTCTCTCCTGAACGAGAGCAATGGCCACTGAAGGTTCCTTTTTTATCATCTCTGAATTACAAAGGCTGGATATAAACATTATCAGAATAACAGGTATACCAACAGCAATTTTAATTAGCTTTTTAATTTGAAATTACATACCTACTACAAGTGCTGCAATAACGTCAGAATCAAGTTATCGATGATCTTGAGAAAGATGATCATTCAAGCAATTGTGATTCCCACCCCATTTCGTTACCTTCCAATTTTCACCATACGTTGGTTTAATTACCCTGATCCTCCACGGGCAACCTTGGACGTGCGCGCAACATTTCATGCTTAATTTTGTGGGAGTGCTCTCAACCACAATTGCTTCTTGATGCTCCTTCATGAGGTAGCGCTTGATTGCAATCTGAGCCTCCTTTTTGGATGTAAATTGTTGGTTAACATACAATTTGTCTCCCAATTGCCATGGACCCTGGATTGAACCCGAACTCTGTGTCCATGATTGTGCCTCACTCGGATAATCCCAATCAATATATGTGTAATGTGGAATTTCTGACCAAAAAGGATTAACAGGTGCATCGTCTACACGTACTACGTAATAATAATAATAGAATTGAGTTATTTTCTTAATGGATAATTGCGACATCCAAACACACAGTATATTAATTGATAGCATACCTTCAGGATGTTCTGGTGCTTGACTCGATGTTGTGTCTTGATGTACAACGATACGAGACTCCCCCAAATCATGCCATGGTTGAAGTTCATTACCAGACCTGACACATTCTTCGTCATTGTCCGATGCACTCGCATCCTCTGCAACAAGACGATCCTCCATTGCAATATTTTCTTCATCATCTTCGTCATACTCCTCATCCATAACCCAAGTAGGGTCATGTTCATCTTCATCAGACATGTTAACAGCAGGAGCAACAGATGAGGATGCAATAAGAGGAGAAGTAGACCTAACTGACCTCATTGGTATAACAACTTCCTCCCCGGTGGTAGTATCCACATACAACTCTAGGAAATCCTTTCGGGATTGGTTGGAAAACTCTTCCATTACCATATCGATGTCTTCATCATCGACCAATTGCAAGCTCATGTATTGTTCAAGTTGCCATAATCTTGCTGTGACTAGAGTGATCAATTGGTTGTCTGCGAGACATAATTTTTGACGTATTTTCTGATGCAGCTCTGCAACCGTTGAGTTCCGTTTAATACGTGATGGCCTTTTCTCCCCTGCAAAAATAACACCACGACGACCTTCTTCTATCCTACCGTTAAAATAAAGAACAACACGAATAGTATCAGAACTCATTTTAAAAATCAAAATATGAAAAGATAAAACAAAATACGAGTAAACAAGTGCAAACTATCAAAGAGTTTAAGCATAACAATGAGAGAGTTGTGAAGAGTGTGTAGGAGGGTGGACGTTTAAATAGAGTGCAGTTTAGTCACTCACGCCCAGGGCTGGGCATGACCTCCCAGTGGGTCACGCCCTATGTTGGGCGTGTTACCCTTGTGGGTCACGCCCTCCCTTGGGCGTGTCTCTCTCCTCCTTGGTCACGCCCTGTTTTGGGCGTGTTACCCCAGGGTGGTCACGCCCTCTGCAGGGCGTGTCTCTCTCCTAATGGTCACGCCCCCTTTTGGGCGTGATTGACTGCTATAGTTTCGTAATTTTTTATAAAACGACTACTTTTTCGTAATTTTTTATTAAAAAAGCAATAAATTAATTTTTTTGCCCATTCCTCACCCTATTAGGAGGCCGAGTGTTTGTTTGGTAAAAAAACTTTTCAACAAGCTCAATTTCTAATTGAGACTACTTGGCGACGAAGTTCCAAAACCAATTTGTAGCAAACCAACCAGCACCAAAGTAAGACGGGTGAGTCATTCCACTCGTACTTTGAAAGATTCGACTAGGAGGTTATTTTGGTCAAAGTTTTAGACCCTAAGGTCCAAGTCCACATTCTTTTGTCGGGACTCAGAATCTTTTCACACATGAGTTGGACAGGCTTGACGTTACTGATATAGATGGTGTGAAGCACCAAGTCCAAGGCTTGATAAGAATTGAGGAATGTAAGAGGAGAATAAGAGAAGAAAAATCTGGTCAGGAAGGCAATTCTACTGAAAGTCATAAAATGGTTGATGAAGATAATGACAAAAAAGTTAGAAGCTGTCGCTACAAATATGAAGAGAAGCATACTCCCTCAAGTCACCACTTGAAAATCCTTCAAGAGGTGATGCACACCGAGTTTCGGGACATAGAAAGGTCTTCCATTGTCTGACGAACATGAACTTTTGGACTTTTGCTAGGTCCATGGAGTGCAATACATGCATACATACATCATCTACTGGATTCAGAGATACTATCATATATGTCATTTAACATCGTAGTCTCAATTATCTTAAAATGCATTCTATCAAGCAGTGGCGGATCTAAAAAATTAATGAAGGATGGGCACTTAATAAATTAAGTACATATAGATTTAGGTCTGGTCTGGAACGCGACTTGCGAGCCGCTGCCGGATGGATGGGTCTATGACTCAACTGGACCGATGATGGAGGAAGAAACAAATGTTCCAACTTACAATAGCGGAGATTGAGGTTTGAAAGGAGATGAATCAGTATGTAGATGCAAATAATGGGTCTAGAATAGAGCTCTCCGTTGTTAGGTTTGGATAATGAAGGTGGAGGAGAGAAAAAAATCACGGGAAAATAAAATAGAAGAAGAGAAATTAAAGGGGTAGGATATCGTAACAACCCACTAGGGTTACTACCAATCTATTTCACCGTTAGGTCGATTATGTTGATACAACGGTTATATTTATTTTCATCTTTGTATGGTTATGATCCCAATATTTAATGTAAAAGCATTAAATATGAGAAATCATAACCATACAAAGGTGAAAATAAATATAAAGTATTAAATATGGGGAATCATAACCATACAAAGATGAAAATAAATATAACCGTTAGATCAACATAATTGATCTAACGGTAAAATTAATTGGTAGTAACATTTGTAGTAATCCTAATTGGTTGTTATAATATCCTACCCCGAAATTAAATTGGAAAAA
This sequence comes from Gastrolobium villosum, assembly GCA_032173675.1. Classification (NCBI taxonomy): domain Eukaryota; kingdom Viridiplantae; phylum Streptophyta; class Magnoliopsida; order Fabales; family Fabaceae; genus Gastrolobium; species Gastrolobium villosum. The sequence continues at coordinate 6,279 of JAVKPL010000527.1, forward strand.
CTTGAATTTTACATAAGAGTATTTTTGTATTTTACATCATATTTTAAGGGTGGCACCTGCCCCCTTCTCTAGTACCAAGATCCGCCTTTGCTATCAAGCCATGTACTATAATGCATCTCTATAAAACAACCATTATCCTAATGAGGTGTGATGGAGCACAGAAGAGAATTAACCCCAAGATTTGCTTTCCTTTATGTTTTACCAATCTGAATCACAATCAATCCACACAAGGCAACCTATGACATAATAGTGGAAAGGTGATCATTCATACATTCTATAACACATATATCACTACGCATTTGGCTAGAACTCCTAAAAATCTCATTCCCATGAGTTACCACTACGTGAAAATTTACAAATCTAAAACTTGAGCCATGATGGATTCCAATAGGTGAAATCGCTCACAATGACGTTGAGATCAACTCTACAACACACAACAACATTAATCAACCATCAAAATCCATAAAATTCTCCAATTTTTGTGTCACTATTCACATAAAACCTAAGATTCTTAAAAATCCACGAAAATGAGATTTGGGTGAAGGAAACTTACCATGGAACTCCTTAGAATACTAAGAGAAGTAAACCCCTAGCTCCATTCCACTCAAAACACCCAAAATCACCAAATCTCTCCAAAATTTCGAAATGAAGGAGCAGTGATATCTCACTAAATTTAGTTTTTTGATGGTTACTACAAAGAGCGTTGCGTAGAGGGAAAGATTTGACACACTTTTACTTTTGAAACCAAGTGATTTGGTCCACAAATGAGAGAGCCAAGTTTGTCACAATTTTTGAATTCACAATTTTTGAAGCTTTCTTCCTTTCTCTCTTATGGCTACCGTCGACAGAGGCAAGAAGGGAAAAAATGATGTGATCTTGTGTCTCTTTCTTGTTTTCTCTATTCACTCACGTGACTAGTGATATTTGGTTAAACCAGTAAACATGATAAAAAAAATTATTTTAACTTCATTTCTTATTCTATCTAGCCAAATGCCTTAGAATTTCATAAAATGTGTTCTGATTTCATAAATATCACATAACTGACTTTTACATGCATTCTTAATCCATTTTGGGTATTTTGGTTGATCTCTCGCATAACTGACTTTTACATGCATTATTAACTGACTTTTACATGCATTATTAATCCATTGTGGTTGATCTCTCGCATACATTTGACTTTTACATGGCTCAGCGGTAAGCTTGCTTGTCGTGGTGTGTTAAGTCGCGGGTTCGAATCAGTCTCTCTGCAAAAAACAGGGGAAAGACTACCTAGAGTATTCCCTTCCTCAGACACTCACGAAGTGCGTAGTTGAACTGGGTCGGCCCTTTAGTAAGTATTAAAAGTAAGGGATTAACATTATTTCTACAACAAGAAATACTATTTTCTCCTGAGACCCCATAATGATGTGTTTTGAGGTTTAAAAAAATGATGCCCGAAAACGTATGGAAAATGTTGTTAAGCAGAAAGTTAAAATTTCACAAAAGAGTAACTTCTTAATTTGTAATTATCAAAATAACAAAATTTAACTCTTACGTCAAGGGTGTTAAACACCCTCTTATAAATTAATTACAAATCCATTCAAAATTTAAAATCTTAAAAATAAGAACAATTTCTAAAAAAAAAATTATAATGGCAATACCTTCTAAAAATAAATAGATAAATACAATTAAATCATTTAATACACGCCCTAAATTTTGGATATCAAATCATGACAAATTTGTTGTTTTTCTTTGTCTGCTAAACAAATCATAATTATATTTGCTACTTCATTTGAATTTGAATTTGATCGTAATTTGTTATATTTATAATTGTTGCTTCTTTGAACGTGCAGACCATAATTTTAGTTGACTCCAAACTTTTCAAATCAATGGTTGAGCCATATTGAATGAGCCAACTATAAGTGCATAAAAATAGGATATTTTAATAAAATTTATAATATAAAAGAAAAATAGAAATTTCAAAATACCCTAATTTTTTTTCTAAACCCCCAAAAGGAGAAACACTTTTCTCTCTCTCTATCTCTCTCTCTCTCTCTATATATATATATATATATATATATATATATATATATATATATATATATATATATATGAAGCAGATCCTTTGACACCAGTGTCAAAATTGACGTTTGCCACCTCATGGGAGAGTCGATAGATCAACCGTTCATCTTTTTTGATCTAACGACTCTCAGATGAGGTGTCAAAATGATACTCCCTATATATATATATATATATATATATATATATATATATATATATATATATATATATATATATATATATATATATATGGTTTCCAAAGGTATCCTCCGGTCGACACCCGAAGACTAATCCTATCGAGGTGGGAGATCACATTAAGTGGGTAAATCTCTCCCAATAAAGTTTTTTCCATACGCACGGCCAGGGATCGAACCCTTGTTAGCATACTTAAGGAACTCAGCTATCTACCAACTGTGCTCGGCTTTGTTGGTTTTTCTACATATATTAGATTAGAATTGAAATGAAAAAAATTTATATGTTTATATATATATATATATATATATATATATATATATATATATATATATTGATAACTAGATGTTTATATTTTTAAATACATATATTACTTGGTTTCTTCAAAGAAAGAAACTGAAATGAAATGAGACGTATGATACTTGGTTTTCTATGAATATATAACGAAATGAAAGTGTCCTTTGTTCATGTCTCCATTTAGGGCAGAAAGGATCATAACTTTATTCTTGTTCGCGTTGCTTCTCTCGATAGTGATTTTTGTTCATAGTCAAACACCTGATGATTCAGAGACGCACAATGGATGACATTCTTTGATCCATTTGGTACAGTTTTGTGTGTTGTTTACTATGTACCATCGATACCGATATGGGATACGTGAAACGACACGATACTCAGACACGTTAATTTTAAAAAGTGTTAGAATTCGACACGTCAGGACACGTTTTGATATTAAATAATATTTTCAATTTATGTAGTATATATTATATTTAATATTCAATAATTTAACAAATAAATGAAACTAAACTTATAATATCCATCAATTTTGCAAATAAATATAAGATATCCCAAATATTTGTATTAAACTCAATAAAATGGTAATCGTAATCTAACGAATCTAATAGTTTGAACTAAAAACTCAACACAACTTTTGAATTTCTATAATAAATATTGGAATCTAAGAGAGTGTCGGAAACTGTCGGACATGACACGTCAGAATTTTTGAAGTATCGGTGCTTCATAGGTTGCTTATCAACACACTAACTAGCTATAGGGTTTTCTATCTTTTACTTTTTATTGATAAAAAATCGTAATTTATACAATTTATTAATTTTCTGTAATGCGATTCATGCGTTAGAGATTAAAATAGCTGTCACCAAATCTGTTGATACAACTTTCAACGAATGATGTGGCATCTTGAGTTTTTTTTTTTTTTTTTTATGTGAATGAGAATTTAGGGTAAGGAGATGATTTCTTATTGTCTGGGGTGGAGAAGAGGGGGTTAAGGTTTGATTCTCCCTTCACTTTTCAACACCAACTATTAGTATATATATATATTTTTTGGTAATCAACTATTAGTATTTTTTTTTTTTTTGGTAATCACTATTAGTATTTTTTATTTAGTCCTTGAGTAGCCATTTACAAGATTAATTTGTTGTGTTTTTTTTCCTAATTTTGTCAAAAGATAATATTGTTTGAAGTAGATTAAGAAAATATAAAAATATAAAATATATTGAAAAGGTAGAGAAGAAGTAAATTTGTAAAAAGTAGATCTAAACATAATAAGTTGGTTTTGTTTATATCTATCTAATTATAAAAAGATAATAATTAAATAAATAAGATAAAATAATTGCATTAAGAATAAAAAAATTAATGGATAAAAAATGGATTTAAATATGATAAATCTTATTTTAATTTTTAACGAATCTCCAATAAATTTAATATCTATCTAAATATCAATATATAATAAATGAATAAGATAAAAAGAATAGAATTAGGATTTAAAAATTGGATACAAAGGAAATTTAAACATGACAAAATTTATTTATGTTATGGACCCGTGTTATGGACCCGGATAAAGACCCACGTAAGTCGGCTTACCTCAGCAACCCGATAAGAAGGCCCACACCGACAGGCCCATCGCAGCAACCCGGAAGAACTCGGTCCGTTACTCCTGATAAATACCTGAAACGAACCATAATTATGGAGGCATAACGCTCGGTACGTTACACCCAGTAACGGCCGACAAGGCTGTAATGGCCCCCGCGCCATTACAGCTCAGCTACACAATTCAAACCAGAGGCAGCCCCTATAAATAAGAGGGCTCCTCGATGATACAACACACATGATTTACCACTTTCACCACACTAACACCACAGTCATATTCTTTCCAGTGATCAAGCTAGGTATAGGGATATCTTCTTAATAGATACCCCTAGTCAAGGCTATACGATCCAAAGTGACCAATCAACCTGATAAAGGTTGAACATCTCTGTCCTTAGGACAAAACATTGGCGCCGTCTGTGGGAAACGAACCCACGTCCACGTAATGGTGGTTCACACGAGAAGCAACAGTCAGCCTAATCCACCATTGGAACCGGTTTTGGAGGAAATCAACCAACCCCAAAACCAGAGGGATGATGTTGTGAACCACGATCGCATCCACATCAGTGAAGATGTATCAGACTCTGCTTCTACTCCTATGAGGCATGAGCAACGTCAGCCAGATACTCAGACGAACCCGTCCGTGCCCACCAGAGAATTGGCAGGCAATATTGTCCAATCAACCGATCCAGAATCCCGGCTGGCTCATACAGCTCTTACAGTCGTTCTACAACGCATGACTGAAATGGAGGATCACACCAATCGTCAACGTCAGCACGATCTTCGCGTAATGCGAGAGGAACATTTACGTGGGATCCATGACTTAAAATGTCGATTGAGAGGAATCATTGAACCTCGGAAGGATGGTGAACGGAGCCACCCATCTCAACAGAATCAAACCCAACATGAACCCAATCCTGCCCAAGACGACATCAACATAGCAATAACAAGACAAACCATCACTCCACTAGCTACAAACCCCGTTCCTCCAACAGGAACGGGCATTCCAAGGAGTCAGGACGAGGTGCGTCTCGACAGAGGTAGGCACATAGCTGAACCTGGTTCGTATAAGAGAAGATATAGTAAGGGACAATACAACAACAGTCCCTTTACAAGCACGATCTTAAATGCTCCCTTCCCGGAAGATTTTGATTCTACACGCTTGCCAAAGTATGATGGAAGCCAGGACCCACAAGTTCACATCGATGCTTTCGATACCGACATATACATCAGAGGGATTGATGAACCCCTCATATCCCGAATATTTGCCATTACCTTGACAGGAGCAGCGCAGGCATGGTTCTCCACCCTCCCTGCAAATTCCATCAGCTCCTTCGACGAATTCGGACAGCGTTTCCTCCTTAATTTTGCCACGAGCAAAAAACATCCCAAATCCGAGTTCGCACTCAGCAAAATACAGCAAAACCCTGGGGAGACACTCCAAAAATACCTCAATCGGTTCAAAGATGCTGCCCTGCAGGTGCCCAACTTACCAGAGAATGTTCACGTTCATCTCATTATAGCCGGCTTGGACGGATCTTCCAGACTGGCCAAGTCGGTTTACAAAGACCCTGTAAAAATACTCGAAGAATTCAGAACTCGATCTAAGAAATACTTCGAACTCGAGCAAATGGAGATAGCCAACGCTCAACCAGAAGAAGAAAAAGGAATACCTCCGAAGGACAAAAACCCGTTGCCACAACACCGGGATCGGGCCGACTTCCGGAAAAAAGAAAACAGGCCACGAATTCCCGACTACCGTGATCGAATGGGGAAATATGACAAATATGCACCGCTGAATGCCCCGCGATCACAAATATGGAGAGAAACAGGAGCCCGGCTCCGGAAAATAAGACCCCGGAAAATAACACCTCCACGAAAGGTCCCAGCCACGACGAATTCCCGGAGGTAGCTTTTGAATGCAATGTAATAAGTGGAGCCCTAGGGGGTGGCGGTGACACGATGAATGCAAGGCAAAAATATTTAAGGGAAGTCCTCTCCATTAGAGACCACCCCACTTTCAAAGAAACACAACAAGATCCAGATCCTCCTTTGCTATATTTCACAAAGGATGACATGCAAGGGGTCATGCCAGGACACGTTGATGGATTGGTCATCGCGGGAACTCTAGTCAATTGCCGGGTTAGAAAAATCTTCGTTGACGCCGGAAACAGTGCTGATATCATATTATGGGACGCATTCAAAAAAATGCATCTCGATGAGGAAGATCTTCACCCTTGCAGAACAGAGCTAATAGCCTTTAATGGGCAACACACCACTCCTAAAGGATACATAGATCTAAGGTTAACATTGGGAACAAAACACGCGTTCAAATCAGAACGCGTGCGGTTCATAGTAGCCGACTTTCCCTCTGAATATAACATAATCTTAGGTCGACCCACAATACATCAGTGGGACATGATGGTCTCCACCAAGCATCAGAAGATCAAAATGGTGAGTAGTACCAATGAAATTATCACAGTTTGCGGTGATCAGAAGGAATCTCGAGGCTGTTACTTCGACACAATCAAGGAGACAAACCCCCCTCGAATCCATCCAGGAGATAAACACATCCCTGACCCCGCATCCTCACACAAAAGGAAATCAGTCAATGTCGTTGAACTCGACATGAGGGAAGAAACAGTCCCACGACTAGAACCCGACGGAGAATTGGAAGATTTGATCCTAGGAGACGAGCCCGGTCAGTACACACGGATTGGCAAATCTACTGATCCTTCACTTAAGGCAGAGATTGCTAAGTTTCTTAGGAACAACAAGGATGTCTTTGCATGGACCTCGTCGGAAATTCCGGGTATCGACCCACAATTCTGCTGCCATAAACTATTGGTCTACCCAGGATCAGTGCCGATATCCCAAAGGAAAAGGAAGTTAGGACCCGAGCGACAACAAGTTTTGGCAGATCACGTCAAGGAACTCTTGGAGGCAGGCTTCATCCGAGAAATACAATACACAACATGGTTGGCCAATGTAGTGATGGTCAAAAAGCCAAATGGCAAATGGAGGGTTTGTACTGACTACACAGATTTAAACAAGGTCTGCCCCAAAGACTCATACCCAATGCCCAACATAGACCAACTGGTGGACAACTCGGCCGGTTTTCAACTCCTATCCTTCATGGACGCATATTCCGGGTACAACCAGATCCCAATGTATCCCGAGGACCAGGAAAAAACTGCCTTTATTGCTGAAAAGGCAAATTACTGTTATAATGTTATGCCATTTGGTTTAAAAAATTCAGGGGCCACATACCAACGAATGATGAACAAGATTTTTGAGGACCAGCTGGGAAAAAATGTCGAGGTCTATATTGACGATATGATTGTCAAATCTCTTTGTGTGACACTGCACATCAAGGATTTAGAATAAACTTTCAACAAACTCAGGGCATATTGTATACGCCTTAACCCGGCCAAATGTGCATTTGGTGTTCCGGCAGGCAAGTTCTTGGGTTTCATATTAACTCACCGGGGAATCGAAGCAAACCCCGAAAAATGTAGAGCAATTCTGGATATGAGGAGCCCCAAAATAAAAAGGAGGTACAACAACTGACGGGCAGAATCGCGGCATTAACACGTTTTTTGCCTAAATCGGCGGAGAATGCCCTCCCTTTCTTTAAACTACTGAAAAAGGAAACGACATAAGAATGGAACCCGGAATGCCAACAGGCGTTTGCTAAGTTGAAGCAATGCTTATCGACCCCGCCAATACTGATCAAGCCCGAGTTATGAGATATCCTGACCTTATACTTGGCCGTGGGCGAGGAAGCCGTGAGCGCGGTCCTGATCAAGGAGGTAGAAGGGGACCAAAAACCAATTTACTTCATTAGTAGAGCGCTACAAGGAGCTGAATTACGATACCAAAAACTGGAAAAAGTAGCATATGCACTGCTAGTTACAGCAAGGAGATTGCGACCCTATTTCCAGGGACACCAAATCCGAGTCCGCACTAACCAACCGGTTAGGCAAGTATTGCACAAACCAGGCTTGGCTGGGAGAATGGCCAGTTGGGCAATCGAGCTAAGTGAATTTGATATTAGTTATGAAAGTCGGAAGGCTATTAAATCACAAGCCTTGGCCGACTTCGTAATGGAGATGACGTCACCACACCAAGAACAAGACCAAACCGGCAAAGCTTGGAAAGTCTTTGTAGATGGATCTTCTAACAAAAAAGGGAGTGGCGCCGACGTCATACTCGAAAGCCCAGAAGGGGTAACCATAGAACACTCTTTGAATTTAAGTTTTCCAACATCAAATAACCAAGCCGAGTATGAAGCACTACTAGCCGGGTTGCTACAGGTCTAGGATCACGGAGCCAACCATGTGATAGTATTCACTGATTCCCAGTTAGTTGCATCTCAGATAGAAGGCAAATACCAAGCCAAAGGACCCTTAATGATTAAATACTTGCAGAAGGTAAAAGAGCTGATGGCCAACTTCGACACGGCCCAAATCAAGCATATACCTCGGGAAGAAAATGGCCGAGCTGATATATTATCAAAATTGGCCAGTACAAAGAATCCGGGAAACCACAGGACGGTAATACAGCAAAGTCTGCCCAATCCAAGTTGCGTCATGATGATCACCGCTACGACAGATTGGCGACATCCTATTATCGAATATCTCGAAAAAGGCACGAAGCCAGAAG
>JAVKPL010000528.1:0-15028 GCA_032173675.1 Gastrolobium villosum
AGCAAGAGTAGTGGACATGTGAGTAGGGGCAATACCTTTCTGCCCCGGGTCGATGAATTTGAGATTATTTACAGGTTCTGATTTAAACAACATGATGAAAATCATGCTTGCAGAGGTTACTGCCTTGCCTATCAGGTATAGTTTTATTGTGGTTTTTGTTACATATTCTAATTGTTTTTGTACAAAAAAAAAAAAAATTGAGATTCTATTTTTTATTTTTGTTTATTACTTCAAATACATGCTTTGTATCTTATTTTTTTATACAGAACAATTGCATCCAAGGAAAACATGATGCTAAAGAGGAGGAGTAAGGAGGCATATGACAAGGGGGTAAACATTCATTCTGAAGAAGATAAGGAAGCAAAAAAAAAAGAGTATGTTAAAGATTGCCAAGATTGTAGTGATATTTAATTTTATGCACTATTGGATTGAATAAAACACAAATAAGTTGTTGCTATCGAGTGGAAAAACAAACCAATTCCAGTTTTAATAGCCATTTAAAATTTTAAAGGATTGACAGATATAGTATATAGTGACAACTAACAAGTATGTATGTATTATTACAAATCTAAATCTTAACTTTATCAAACTTATTAAGGGTTATATCGCAAAGATTTATTTACTTTTTTAACTCTTTACTTCCAAGGTGATTCTGAAAATGACCTCTGTTTTTTTTTTTTTTTTTTTTTTTTTGGTAAACGAAAATGACCTCTTTTGTTTATTTGCTGGGACGCATGTACTTATTATATATCTTCCACCCATCAATTATAGACAAGTACCCTCTCTAATACGGATATATCCTTGTACTCAATTTTTTGGCTGGACACTCTTACTTCACTCTCACACTCCTTTCCATCAAATTTTAAGGACGTTGTTGGCTCTATATACTCATAAAGGGTATAAAATAAAAGGCAAGCTATGCATGCACAACCGACAATACCCATAAAAGCTTTTTCACAATTTTTTTCAAAGCACACACACACATATTTGATATTTCTCATCAGATTGATTAATTATTCAGCGAACTGAGAATGGTCAAAGTGACGCACTCTCATAGAAGAGGAAACTGAGAAAAACGAAAAGCCAATATCTAAATTTATAGGATTTGTATCCTTTCATTTTTCATAAAAACATGAAGTGTTATAGTTGTGCACGAAGGACGAAACCTTGCACGGATAAATTTAGTCCCTACACATAGGAAATGTAATTCTTTTTTTATAAAAAAATCACATAATAGGGATTATATGAAATTACAACACCAAAAGATCTAGGCTTACTTGTTGAAGACATGATTCTTGAAATCTCAAAGGTTGTCATGTCATGGTTGCTCCGATATTCCTGCAAAGGTTAAAGGATTAGGATCTTCCTATATGGTTCACACCACACTTCCGGATCACAATTGTTGATGGGACAAGTTGTGAACGACTATTTTCCCAACATATTACGAATGCAGAGGGACCTAGCCAAACTTATTAACCCTAGTCTCCTTCCCAACATGGACATATGAGTTAAGTTTAGACTATTACCTAACACAAATCAATGTTACAGATATCTAAGCTCAAACCAAAAGATTACTTAATTAAATGAGCTTTATACTGCATCTCATATGAATCATGGCTTAACCTGTTTTGATTAAACAAGAAAAACTACAAGTGATTGAAACTCACAATAATTATAAAAAATTCTAACATTTTTCTCTCTCAAAACACAGTACAATCATGTTATTAAGAAAAATGAGATGATCAAAATCCTAATCTAAACAATTAATCTTAGGAATCTAATGGAAGCATCAGAGCAACTGACTCTCATCAAAGTGGAAGTCAGTGGCGAGATGAACAGACTCCACCTCGAAATCTATGTCCAAATGTTGAGAAACTATTCATGAATCTGCATTAACAGATTCCATTTTTAAAGGCATGATGACAGGCTTGGAGGGTTCAAAATCCTTCAAATCCGACAACATCACTCGAATTGTGTTTTTGGGATATTTTTATTTTATAGTCAGGCTTGGTGAGCTAATATGGTGATCCTATTCATTTGGTATGTTTGAGTCAGGATCAGAATTCAGAAGAGAGGATTCCCAAGTACTAGAATCTGTGACCAAACGTGTAGCATTGGAGGTGGCTTTACATGTGTGAATGCCAATGTACATAATTTGGTACATATCAGGATTCTCTTGTGTCAGCTGCACCTGTTTGGTTGCTTTGCAACCTTGATCATACTTGCAACTGCACCTGAAGTAACTCCTGCAAATTATTAATAACAATGTGAGTTACATGGCTAATCTTTTAAAACAAAAATCACAAAAAATTACAGAACTCACAAATCTTTTAAAACAAAAATCATAAAAAATTACAGAACTCACACTCTCATAGTACCCACTAAACAGTCTGATCAATACTAAATAATTAGAATGTCCTTTTCATGTGTCCAAATTAACAGTATTTCAACTTTCAGCAAGTTTCTAAGTTGGGTGCTGCTATATTCGCCCTCTAACTGCATATGTTTGAGTTCTGATAAGTGTCAAAGACATTATGTTTTTAATATCAAATATATTAAAAATATAATGTTAATTAATAAATCCAAAAGATCTCAAGATTCCAACAAATAGATAAGATTATGATCCTTTTAATATTGTTTCAGGTTTAAAGTAATTAATTACAAATACTAAGGAATAAAGGCAGTTGCAACGGATAAAGATCAAGAAAAATAAAGAGTTAATCAATATTAATTCTTGTTTAGCGAGCTGATCCAAATATTAAAAAGCACAGTTTATTTATTTAAAATGACACATTAGGGCTTGTTCTATTTTATTCGGAAGACGAAGGATGGCAGAGCCCATGATGGCTGCGGCTTAGGAAAAGGAAAAGCTCCGTTCCGGATATGAGGAGTGCAGAAACGGTCAAAGATTCACCGTGGAGACCGGGTTTTATGTTTCTTTTGTAATTATAGTTTCTTTTCATCTATTGTTCTTGAACATGTTAGGCTAGTTTTCTTTAAGTAGTTAGGGCGAGATGAAACCAATGGGTTCTTGAACGTTGTTTGCCTTTCTTATTATTTATATTTGTGATTTAAAGTTATGCAATCAATTTGTTCTTTATGATTAGCTTTATTTATGAATTGATCACTCGTAGATAAACATATGAGTCGTGCATGACAATAGGGGTGTTGGTGTATTGATTCTGATTGGTTGATTGCTAGAATTTATATGATCTAGGGATAGACTCATGAATTCTATAACTGTAAGGTTCTTGCATTAATGCTTGCTTTATGAGAAAGTACTAAGGGATTAGGCTTTTGAGTGAAGTAAAGGATGAGATTAGTAAGGGAATGGGATCTAATCAAATATAGAAAGAGTTGTTAATAACTGGATCTTGAATGTAATTATAAGAATAGGTAGACTCGTTAGTAAAATATTGGGGAAGTCGAATCCTAGCTACGTCTTTTATAAAAACTTAAAACCAATTTTCTAGCATTATTAATTCTGAATTCAATTTCTTAAATATTGAAAACTAAAAATAAGTAGTTTAAAAATTCTGTTTTAATTTAATTGAAATATTCTCAAGAAAACCGATCGATCCAACTTTAATTTTACTCTATCACTATATTACTTGTACGACCAATACACTTGCCGAAGTCGCAACAAGTTGAGTATCTACCTTTGATATGAGTGGGAGACTCTTCACTTCTAACCTTATTACAGTCATTTTTTCTAATACGAAATTTCTATCTACAGCATATCACTCTGTCGATCAGCATTTTGTATTCGGAGATAGAAAAATATTATGTATAAATCATATATAGGTATATACCATCTCAGAATATCTTTCTAATGAAAATTAAAAGATAAATAAAAATAGAAATAATGATTACCATACCTAGGGAATTTAGAATTCTGGATTTCCTTTTGTCCGTACTTCCTCCATGAATGATTATCATCGGTGGTGTGGGAGAGTGTGGTTCTGGCCTGTGCACCCTTCCTGCGCGCACAACAACAATTCAATATGTCGCATGCATGTCATCGTGTCATTTACTATACTATATACAATAACATTTAGAATCTCTCAAATATTTCACACCAAGCATGAAAAAAAAAAAAAAAAAAACAACAGTTGGATCTCAACACTTGATAATCTCTTAAACTAATCAAATTCAACATATACGTTGCACTCCATTAATTCTTGATATATATATCAATATCATCAACCTAGTCCAAGTTAATCTCAAAGCTTCAACTTTTTTTTTTCATAAAAAAAAATTGACTTTCAACCATTATAACAATGCTACTCTATGTCCGTACTTCCGTACATATCCCAATTCATCAAAATCATCTCACTAACCCTAATCGCCGACAAAACAAGGCTTTATTTTGGTGAGAAAGTGAAGTGAACTAAAAATATGTAACTTAAGTAAAACAGAAGATTCATCAGAAAGAGAATAAATAAAAGATAACCTTCTTTGGTAGCAACCTCTCCCAACCTTTCTGGCCGGCGAGGATCTCTTCCTACTCTCACCGGAATCTGCAGACGTTAATGGAGACCCATTTTCACCGGAATTCAGCAGATTCTGATGAGCTACCTCGCCACCATAACCGGGTTCTGAGGAAGAAGTTATGATGGAAAGAGCCTCTGTGAAAGATCTCAGTACACTGGCCACGAGTTCTTCAGAGGAGAGAGACCCATCTTCCCCAAAGGGATTCTCAAGCAGAAGCTTGAGCTGTGTAGCAGATTTCTGACCCTGAAGAAGCTCTCTGATGATCACTCTTTTGACCTTGGCTGAGACACGTTCAGGACAAAGGATATTCATTTTCTCTAACTGTTTTCTCTCAGAATCTGTTTGGTTTTTTCTTGGAAATTATTTTTCTCTGTGCCTTTGCTTCAGATTTGCCAATAAAAAAGTAGCAAGTGGGGTGAAAGAGTAGAAAAGAGATATTGGTGTGAGATGCGAAAACAGAGAATATTCCTTAGAAACAATGTGCTTCTACAGATAAAAAGAGAAACCTAAAGAGATAAGCTCTAACTTTGCATTATTATATGTGAGATATTTGCTAAATGTTATTAATTTTTATTTTAACTTTATCTTTTTTTTATCATTGATATGTTTCATATTTAAGAATATAAAATGTTTATAAAAAGTATATATAAAATGAGATGACTTCTTTATATTAAAAATATGAACTTCTCCAGATATTTTTATACATATTTAACAATAATAATACTTACATCTCACTTATATTACGTTAAAACATGTAACAAAAAACAAAAAGTGCGTGCAAAAAATATTTTTTCATATCGTTAATATTTATTATGTTATGTGATATTTTTTTTATTCACGAAATATATTAATATTTTTTCATGAGGCAGATGATTTGACACCTCATCTGAGAGCTGTTAGATCAAAAAAAATCAACGGCTCTGATTTGTAAGCATGTGAAACCATTGATCTTTTTCTGATCTAATAGCTCTCAGATGAGGTGTCAAACTTCAAATTTGACACCGGTATCAAATGATACTTCCTCTTTTTTCATATCGTTAATTTATAATTTAATACATTCAAGTTGAATACATTTATAGCAGATAATTGCTTCAATTGCCTTCCAGAGTGAAGGGTGACGTCTGATTATGACGCTAAGGATGACGTTCAGGACTTTTTTTTAAAAAAAAAAATACAAATTTGCCGAACTTAAAACAACTAATTTTACTTCTTCTTTTTTTAATATATTAATGTCGAACCCCGATCGTTCAGGTTTGAGACAGTTGTTTTGTTTCCAACTAATTTTTCATTTGTGTTAAAGTAAATATTACAAATATTTTTTTGTTATTTAGTTCATTAAAATCATTTGTTTAGAATTAGATAATCACTTAAATGGGTAATTTTAGTTATATGTACAAAATGGATTAGGTATAATAATTTACTAGTGTCCCGTTTGATTTTTATACAATAAAAAATGCTCAGTTATGTATAGTTTATTTTTTTATGATTTTCCATTATACCATTCTTAAATTTTTATCTTTTATAATATGTTAATTTTTTAAAAACTTATTTGGTTTTTAATTTTTTTAAAACAGCAGTGTAATAATTTATAATAAATTAAAAAATATATAATTTTTCATATATTAATCTTAAATAGATTAAATAAAAATATATACCATAAAATATCCTTTAAGTATTATTTTCTTAATTATTTATAAATTACATTATCTTTTAATATTATTTCTTCAAATTATAAAGAAAATGGTACAATTTTATTATAATATATTTTTATTTATTTTATTTTAATAATAATAGCATAAAAAGTAAAAAATTTATAAACTTATTTAAATAATATACTAAATAGAGAACTTAGTTCTTGTATAATGAGTTATATTTTTATTTGAATTTTATTAAACTAATACATCCTGAATTATTTTATTAGATTAAATTATAAGTCTTCTAATAATAATAATAAAAAGACCGCTAACCAAAAAAATTAAAATGATGAAAAGATCTAATTGAGAATAATTAAACTAATAAACATGTGTTTGAATTTGCTAAATCGTCAAAGTTTAAAAACAGTTGTACATATACCAAAAAAAAAAAAAAAAAGTAAAAAATGTGTATCATTTCGAAGGACGTAAAGTTGTGTCATTTTAAGTAAAAGAAATAGATAAATCATAAGAAAGAGAGTGGGTAAAAAAAATGTTAAAGATGTGGTCTCATCTCTTTTTGAGAATAAAAGAATACAAGATGTATAATTTAAAATGAGATACGATTTTTGCCAAAAAAAAAAAAAATTTGTTCAAAAAATGTTGCCTATAACCACGAATGAGACAATTGCAAATGGATAGTGGAAAAAAAATCATATGACTTTGTCTGGATTGATAACCATATTTTGTTTGAAACATAAATTTAATATCTATATGAAAAAATGAATTAAAATATTTAATAATACTATTAATTTCTCAATTATTAAATCAATTATAAAAACAAACAATAACAAATATGTCAAAATAAATAATACCGTCGTTAATTACTTTTCATTGAAAATATTTTTATAACTGACTTAATAATTGACAAATTAATAGTAAATATAATTTATATATTTTGTTATCAATTAGTTAATATATGTTTTTATTTAAGACTTAAAGAGAAATTTATGATAACATTATTAGCATTGAGTCAAAAAACCATTTTGTAAAATAGAAAATAAAGAGTAATATCTTGAAATTTATAAAAAATATATACTTAATATGTCAAAATACATTTGAAGCAGTAATTATTTTTCCTTTTCATACTTAAGAAATGTATTTAAATATTGTTTACATCAAATAAAATAAGATTGGGGTATTTAATTTTGAAATTTTAAGTGTTTCTTTGCTTAATATCTAATAACAATATTAATTATTAATTATACCTCAAATAAATTATAAAATTATCTTGAGTGAGAAGAATTTAATGACAATATTAACTATTTACTTTATACTTAAATAATTTTGTTTTGAACTTTAAAGAAAAATATCAAAAATATATTAATATCAAATTATAAAATTATTTTGTAAAATATATACGTAAAAATTATAATATTATTTTCTATTAATTTGTGTATATAATATTAAAATATGTAAAAAATATTGTTACAAACAAATAAGATAAAATGAAGTTAAGTCGTTATTAAATTTAAAAAATGTGCCTCTATATTATACTTTATAAGATTATGTAGATATGTTTATAATAATTTATTTTACATTAAAAATAATAATTTACCAAAAAAATTAATAATAAAATCCTTTTTTTGTAATATTTTGATTAAAGAATTTTCAAAATGAAATTAGTTGATTTCAACTTGTAATAAATATTTCTCTTACAAAAAAAATACTTGTTGAGCAGCTAATACTGAAAAGCTAGGTCTATATCCCTTAATGAATGAAATATATCACTGTGGAGGTATATATGGTGAAAAATATTCTTAATGATAAGAGAGGATGTGAGTTATAATTGTTTTAGTGAAAAACCTCTCTGTTGCGGTGAGGTAATGCATAACTAATGTCCACAATGGTGAGCTATATTGGAGAGTGAGAGATTCTCTAAGTTGAGGGTCATATAGTCTCACTTTAAGATATAGGGGAGTGATCCCTTAACGACCCCTCTCATAGTCGGCTTGTGTAAAATAATAAAAAAATTGGGTAGAATCATGAATCGAACCGAACCGCCCCATATAATAATCGGTCTTTAAAAACCAATTCATGAACCGAATCGATTTTTTAAGAACCAGTTCATGAATCGAACCGGTTTAAGAACCGAACCGTTTCTGAACCGAACCAAATTAATTTTTATAACTTTACTTCTTTTAAAAAAAATTCAAAAGAGGGTCGACCCGAACCGATTCCGAACCGAACCGAACTATTTCCGAACCGAATCAATTTTGAACCGAACCAATTTTGAACCGAAGCAATCCGAATCGAACTACTTCCAAACCGAACGATTTAAATCAATCCGGTTCAATTTTTCTAAAATTCCACTTCGATTCGGCGCATACATATCCTTTGGTCAGCCTATATCTTTGGGTCATAAGGTTACTCCCGAATGAAAATTTCCGAACTTATAGTCTGTGAAATCAGAATGTCAAGATATATTGAAACTCCACCGGTTGTCCGTAGTGTATAGTGCTTATTATAGGGTATTGATAACGGGTAGCTTCCTACAAATCAATATTGATTCTTCATGTAGCCCTCCGTGTCAGTCTTTGTTTGTTATGAATTCAAAATAATAGCATCCCAAATAAATTTTATACTTAAACAGTTTAAGCAAAAACATGCAACTCAATAAACAAAAATATTAGAGTAAGTATTACAAGGGAAAACATTTTCTCATGTTACATGAAAATTCAATTCTCATGTTAGTGATCTTTTAATTTGCGTGTAATTTTTTTTTTTTACTTTTTTAATAAATATGGGACCCACCACTAATTGAGTCACAACATAAGAATTGAATTCTTATGCAACATGAGAAAATCAAATCCCATATTACAAACTAAGAATATACACATTTTTTTTATAAAGAAGAATATACAAATTTTACTATATATTACATCCAATGATATTAAATATTATCATTAGGTTCAAAACATAATAAAATAATATATATATATATATATATATATATATATATATATATTAATATTTTTTATATATATAAAATGAGCCCCACGTTTGATTTGTGAATATATGAGACAATTTTTCTCTCATGTATACGAGAGTAATTTTCTATAATTTATTGCTATGTTAATCTTGGGATTGTAACTTTTGCATATTTTGGATTTCTTATTTTAATTGGGGGAAGTAATCTATTTAAAATGTTATTTTTAGGAATTTTTAACATATTTTTTTTAAACTAATCTTTATCTTTTCACATCTATTTATAACTAATGACTTTTGAGTCATTATACTGAAACTGAACAATATAACCATCTCATGCTGTTTTCGTCTTTTAATCATGGATAAGTGTGTATCATTTTAAAGGAGGTAAAGTTGTGTCATTTTAAATGAGAAAAAGAGATAAATAAAGGAAGTGAGAGTGAACAAAAAAATATAAAAGTGTGGGTCCCATCTCATTGTGAGAATGAAATAATACAAGTTATGTTATTTAAAAGATCAAACATTTTTTTCCTTTAATAATTTATCAATAATTTTAATATGGATCTCTCAGGCTAAATCAGCCCATGGGAAGAGATTTAAAACTCAAAAAAAAAAAAAGCCAGAAAAAAAAATCAGGCAAATACACTCCTGCGAGCCTTCTCCAAGGTCTTAAAGGAGGTCAATGATGACAGAGTTAATGACTTAATGGTTATGATCCTATTAGACTTGCTGCTAATGTAGACTCAACTGGATTTAATAATTGGATTTTTTTTTTTTTTTTGTGAAATGGGTCCTTTTAAGTTTTGATGGATTCCAAAAATTGAAGTAATATAAATTATTAAAAAAATCTCACCAGATTTTTGATTGAATTGATTCGTTATATATTATAAGAATTTTAGTGACTATGAGATCATGAATTCGATCCTAACTTATTCCTATTTTGTAGTGGAATTAAATAAGTATAAGGTAAATCAAAAATTAGGTTCGTGCAATATCCATACTTCAAGTCCAAAGGACTTTTGTATTTTTGCATGAAAATGTGTGTTAGAGAATAATATAAAACATTAAAAAGGTCCCCTCAATAACTTAAAAATTTGAGTTAAATTAATTCTTTACATGAATTACAGTTTAATCATCAATAAAGACCTTAGAAAGGGAAATATTTATTATGATCCCGGACCACTGTGATCCTTCCACTCAAAAATTAATACATGTATTATTCTTTTTTTCTTTTTTCTCTCTCCTCCCTCCTCAACTTTTTATCTCTTTCTCCCACCCCCGTTCCGCCCAATATTTTTAGTCCGGATCATTATAAATTCATTCCTTAGAAGGGGCGTCCTCATCAAAATGTCCACGCATGACATGGCGAGTGAAAAGATGAAAGGACACTATCAAAGGATCAACCAGAGAAGTATAATTCAATTTGAGCTTCGAGCATAAGGTACACATCAATTTCGATGTGATAAATGTGAACAGGGAATGACAACTTACTATCAACTGCATGATCTTAGAACCAGTAAACCAATGACAAACTATATAATTTGTCTCAATTGTAATAATAGCATGAAGATATTTTAGTGTAGTCCGTAAGATTTACATAGTGTGTTTACAAGGTTGCTGAGCATTTAGACTTGCAAAATGCACATGAATTTGCATAATTTCGGCTTAAAAAGATTTACATAGAATCAGAATGCCGTTGATGACATTAAATGATGTCAAATATTGCTACTGACAAAGAAAACTCAATAGAAAAACAAGCAGATGTTATTAATCAGTAACAAAAAAACTTAAAAATTACAATCACAAATTCCAAAATAGCGCATATTTATTTGAGAGTAAGCCTTGAGTATTCCTAGTTACTTTAAATGAGTAATTATAAACATTAACTATAAATGAAGGAAAATAGTACTCTTATTCTAGTTACTTTAAATTCCAAAATACCATATATTTAAGGGAATCTTTTTTTTCATAGGAGATAACTATTTTATGCGATAGAGAGAAGATGGATGAGTCCAATCATTACAAGAAAAAAAAATATGCGAAAACAAAAAACAAGTACGATAGAAATTATTTTCTACGGGAGATAGCTATTTTATGTGATAGAGAGAAGATGGATGAGTCCAATCATTACAAGAAAAAAAATATGCGAAAACAAAAAACGAGTACGATAGAAATTATTTTCTATAGGAGAGTAATAAGTTAATGGGAAATATTACTTTCCTTTTACATGAGATATCTTTTCTCATGTTCTCTCACTTCGATTTTCGTACCCCACTTTTTTCTTGTAATGGTGGGACCCACTTATTCTCTTTCTATAACATAAGATAATTATATCTTATGTTAAATGAGACTAATAAAATCCTAGGTTAATAGCCCATAAATGAATTTGTAAAATAAATACAAGGGGTTTTGCATTCATCATTATTTAATATGACACAAAAGTTTCCTACACACACAATATTTTGTGGAGCCCGCACTTTTTGAATTAAAAAAAAAAAGTACGCAAAACAGATCTTATAACATTATGCAATCACTCTCCCTATAACATAACTATTGTAAAACCCTAAATACAATTAGGGTTTTCATTTTATCCTTTAACATAACACAACAAACTTTCCTATACACATAACATTTTGTGGGGCTAACACATTTTAAAACAAAAAAAAAAGAAAAAAATATGACACGCAAAATGAATTTCTATAACATTACACGATCACTTTTCCTACGATATAATAAACATAAAACTCATACAATTACATAACAACTTATTGGCAGTTTGGCACCAACATCAAGACCAGCTTGGGCCTGGCCCGCAAAACCCAGGCACGATATTTGGGTTGATAAGGCTTGGTGGTTCAAAACAAGAAAATGAAATGGATCCACACCCAAACGCAGCCTCCATGCTGCTGAGAAGCAGGAGTGTTATATCTCCTCCTCTACCATTGCTGTCCCTGAGTACGAGGATGCTGTCGCCGTCGTCTTCCGCCACCTCCGAAACCTCACTACCCTCTTCTCGAAACCTCAAATCCTCATTCCATCACCTTCCTCTATTCTCCAACTGTCACACTCTTCAGAGCATGATGCTTTCCAAGTGTTTCTCTCACTCTGGGCCCACCAACCCCATCCCCATCTCGGGCATGCCCGAATCCGAATCCGAATCCGATGGGCTTCACTCTCTTGTTGTGGTTTCCTTCTATAAGTTCGCTGATTTCCCTGACCATGCCCACATGCGAAAGCCCTTGAAGCAACTCTGTCAACAACTGGTACTCACTCATTCTTTGCTTTCTCTCTATTCGTTGCAAAATATATTAGTCATGATCTTCTTTTCAAATTCAATACTTTTCTAAACATGTGCTTATTCACATAATCACATTTAAGAGATTATAAAGTATGATAATTCATATTACATATGTGCTTGGAACTAATGCATTCATTCTTCACTTTAGCCATTTGGTTCTTGTGGGTTCTTGTGCTTGGAACAAATGTTTTGAATTTGATTTATACCTTTTTCTACATAAAAGGGTATCCTTGGCACAAGGGTTAGTTAATTAATCATGGTTACAGCCTTACAGGTTGGATTAGACCCTTCTCTGGACCCTGCCCATAACAGGAGCTTTAGCACTCGAGTGACAGATACCTTTTCTACATTTTTTTATTTGTATAAAGAGTGTTATGGTTGTTTACATTATGAACTGAAATCTTTAGTTTCATCATAGGTGAGATGTGTAGAGTTAGGGGTGTAAATGGGTCAGGCTGGCCAGGCCGGCCTACATTGAGTCTGGCCTAGCCCGGCCTTTAAGGCTTTGTTTGGGAGTTTGGAGGGGAAGGGAAGGAAGGGGATCCAAGGGGGAGGGAGGGGAAGGAAGGGGAGGAAATTGGAGGGTATCCCCTTCCCTTGTTTGGGAGTCAAAAAAATGGAATGGGAGAATAATGGAGGGTCAATGAGATATTTTTACCATTTTACCCTCTCTTTTTTTTAAAATTAATAAATTATTATACTTTACAAATTAAATTAAATTAAATCTAAAATTTCTAAAAAAAATTAATCATTTAATTTTTATTAAAAATTATTTTCTCTCTAAAAATTATTTTCTCTCTCTAAAATGATAATACATAAATTATTGTTCTAATTTAATGGGAAGGGTAGTAAAGTAATTTTAAACATTTTACCTCTAAAACCCCTTGGATTGGGGGAACTTAAATTTCATGAAGAAGGAGGATTTTGGAGGGTTTAGTAAAAACCCCCAAAACCTTTCCCTCATTTTTTTTAACTCACAAACAAGGGAAGGGCTTCCTAAAACCCTCCCTTCCCTTTCCTTCCCCTCCAAAATTCATCTCCCAAACAGACCCTTAGAGAATGTAGAGTAGGCTTAGACTTATAAGAAAGCCTTCTTAATAAATAGGACATAGGCCAATTTTGTCATGTCTGGCCTAAAGCCTTGTAGGCTGGCCTATTTAATTTATTAGAATAAAAATAAATATTAATATTTATTTTATGTGGCAAAGTACCAATACCAACCCTAATTTTTATGTGCACCGCCGCTTCTCACTCTCAGCTTCATCTGGGGTATTATGTTGACTTTTTCTTGTTTGTCATTTTTTTCTTATGGGAAGTACTAGTGCATGAATGAATGGAACTTTCTTTCTCTATACAATTATTTTCTTTGTTTAGTATCTATAGTGGGAGGCCTACAAGGCCTGTAGGCCATGTCAGACTTTCTTATTTTTTAAAATAGGCCGGGCTTAGCCTACAAATAAAGCCTTTAATAGGCCAGTAGGCAAGATAGGCTGAGTTTTTTTTACGCAGTCTTGGGCCAGGAAGGCCAAAGCCTAGCCCAACCCAGCCCGTTTACACCCCTATGTAGAGTATATAGTGAACTGCTTTCATCTGCCTATGACTTCATGCTGTGGTTGTTCTTGCATCTCACTGGTCTGATGCTACTCAGCGTGTTTCAGGTGGTATTATTCTTGCGCCTGAAGGAATCAATGGCAGCATATGTGGCACTAGGGAGTCGGTGGATACAGTTCTTGCATTTGTGCAGAGCGATGATCGTCTGAAGGGGCTAAGACAAGTGGAATCGCCTGTCAGTCCTGAGGAGGAAGCCATCCATCATGGACACAGTGCCAGTTCTCCTCTTGCTGCAGGGGAAGATGCGCCCTTCCGATGGGATCATGTGAGGGTCAAGTTGAAGAAAGAGGTAGCGTTTGCAATGCCAAAAGACTGTACTACATTGATAAATTAAATATGGATATACATCCAAATAACTTAATAGGTTGAACTTTTGGGGTATTTTGCCAACCTGCCTTGGTTCTTATGATTTTTTTTTTCGTTACATGTTGGCAGATTGTCACTCTCGGAATGCCTACTGTGTCACCCGTCGAAAGGGTTGGAAAGTATGTTGGCCCAAAAGATTGGAATGCTTTGATTAGTGATCCAGATACAGTGAGTAGCTAAATTCCTGTTATTATTGTTCTCTAATCTTCGTTATGAGGCTCTGTCTTTTATGT
Source organism: Gastrolobium villosum (assembly GCA_032173675.1). Taxonomy (NCBI): domain Eukaryota; kingdom Viridiplantae; phylum Streptophyta; class Magnoliopsida; order Fabales; family Fabaceae; genus Gastrolobium; species Gastrolobium villosum. Next base: position 14,622 of record JAVKPL010000528.1, read on the forward strand.
GATCCTGTAAGCTGCTGGGACTTCATATTATTGAACATGTATAGCTTAAATTGTTTGGATTCTTGGAAATGTTGAATATTTAAGCTGCTACAAGTCTGTGCATTCTAATATGTTTGTCTTCCGTTACTGGAGACAAATGTACAATGCAGCTTTAGACCATGGCTTTTCTAGCTAAAAAGGGGAGAAACTCTTGTAATATCCCAAAAACTTAAAACTTTTGTATTTCTGATTATCTATTCACCATTTATTTTTATTTATTTTTAAAAAGATATGCAGAGAATTTGTAGAATTTTTACTTTTACCAAGTTGTAATCTCTGATTATTACTGATATATGTAAGGAGTGCAAATTGTTTATGTCCTGTGCGGTTGAATAAAAATTTAGATAATTCACTTCATAAGCACATGA